>OMLB01021601.1:3994-16756 GCA_900302555.1 Myripristis jacobus
TAGGAGGGGGTGTGCCAGTGGGCAGGGGCCAGCTGGCAGAGGGACGGCCTCAAGGTCTGGGTTAAATCAGAAACTTTCATTCCCGCACTTATCAGAAATAACACATCTGCAGCTCGGGCTGATTAACCACCCACTTTTCTGTGAGGGAAAGTGGTGTGGTTTTCATCTCAAGTGCAGAGCTGTGTTAATTAGCAGGTGTCATAGGACTTTTATAAAGTGAAGATTACGACGGGACCCCATTTCACTCTGGACTCTTTGTGACCTAGTGCTCATTAATGGGGCGCTGCAATCAAATGTTAATACCCTACTGAGTTTTTTTGGATAATGTTCTGCCATAATCAGAGCGAGCGTTCATGTAATGCAGCCATAAATGCTAATATTTGGCTTTCAGCGACACTCATGATGGGGCTAAATCCTTCCGCAATCACTTTATTTTTGGTCAGAGAGGACACAAGTTCAAGGAAATTACAGAGAATGGACCACTCTGAGAGATTAGAGACGGCGGTGGTATCAGAAGCTGCAGACTTCCTACCCCGTCCTACTTATACCACTTCTACTATTCTTTATTTTTGTTATCTAACCTTTATTAAATCAGGTTAGCCCCACTGAGAGCACACTCTGTTACAAGAGAACAAGGAAAACACATTTCATGAAGTGAGAGACAATCCTAAAAAGAGAAAAGAAATTGGCAAGACAAAGAGAGAGAGACAAAGATATGAGGTATATATTCAGAGGAGAAACAGGCACTGCCTCAAAACAGTCAACCTAATCAAAGACAAGTTTGCAACAAATTCCCTCCTATACTCCTAACAAGTGCTTTTATCTCACCAAAAGTAACCAGTCCCTGAATTTATAAATCTTTCTGCAGACTCTTCCATGCAGACGAGGCAGAAACCACAAGGGCTTTTCTTATCTGTGTCTGTCCAAGTTCTAGTGACAATCTACAGAAATGACTCTTTGAACATCAGACTATATTGCCCTCCACATTTCTGACTGCACTGCTGAAAACATCCTTCATGACAACAATTTCTGCCACTAGTGAGTCTGAACACTGAAAGGCTCTAGCCCTATATGTGCATCATTTTAAAATCAACAAATCATCACCACATTAATTCTGAGACATTACTATGCAACCACAGCTGAAAAGATTGACATCCTTTAATGGCTTCTACACTGTAGTTTACATTTCAGGACAGATTTAGTGCAAAATATTTCAGGTTGTTTGAAATGGAAGGAGGGGGCGCCGGTCTTCCAAGTGAGGCTGAAACTTGCAGCGTTTCTGGAAAGGGCAGATCACTTCCAACATGTTTGTTCTCTTCAGTGGAGACCAAGAGAAAACAAAGGGACATGGAGTGTCGCTAGGGAGGGACAAGAAGCAAAAACATCCTCTTTGTGACAGGAAGCAATGGGGTTTTACGGGAAATGTGATCCTAATTTTGAGGAAAAACTAGCACTACTAATGCTATTGGGGAGAGATAGAGACTACCAGCTGTCTAAACCAGCGATTATATAATGTATAATTTGACATTTGAAACTGTTTTTCTAGTACTTTAAATATAAGGGAAAAATAACTTTGCCAGTAGGATGAGATGGTGCCTTGATTCCAAAGCAAATTGCGGCATCAAGTGTAGTTTTCTTGACGCTAGCAGACTGATGTGCATTTTCCTTCCTTGCTTCAAGATATTGATACTTGTTTCTGTAAAATTCTCAAAGCAAGTGAAACTGAATTGGAAATATTTTGTATTATCTCAACCCTTTGGTAGAATTTCTTACTTGATTTTGAGAAGGAGAAGCCTTTTATTGTGTGATTGAATAAGCGAGTTATTCACTTGTTTACAGTTTGAGCACATGTCAGATTTGGGGGCGCAGTATAAATAAATACATGTCATTTTTAAGAGTAAAGTCTGCCTTTTCTAATGAGACAAAATTCCTTTTCCTTGCCCCCCGCTTTTGGCTGTGTCACCCTCGACTGTTGTCATCTGGTAAGCGATCTAAGTGAGATTTGGCAGCCGCTGGACTGCATTTGCCTCACCTCGCTGAATCATGATGTATGATGTTTACATAGCCATAAAATCCCCTCCAGAGCCGCAATGCTCACTGCTCACTCTAATTAAGAGCAAGTAGATATAAACATACAAACACACAACCTCACACAGCACAGCGGCACACACACAGGCAGCCCATATCCACATGCAAAGGCACACACACACACACACACACGCGCACAACATGGCATGCAGATGAATATGTGCATGATCAAACATTCAGATACGCAGTGGGTTATGCACACTCACAGACACGCTGTGGTTTTTGCTCACCCACACAGAGACACCACAAACACACATGCATACACACACACACACACACACACACACACACACACACACACACACATGCATAATATGATATATAACTGCTGCAGGTGATGGAAAAAAACAAATCAGATATTATGAGACACGCCGAGCTTCAGGTTTTCAGTCGGTAAACATCAGCGGGAGCATATTCAGATGAGACAGATGCCTCTCCTGGTGCTCTTTATTCTCAGACAAAATGTGGAGTTATTGATCAATGTGAATCCTTTAATATTTCCACTCAGATGATGGTTCCCGCTGTCTCCACAATTCATTATGTTGGAATGCAGTCTTCTGGGGTCTGCAAAAGTAGGGTCAGTGTAATATTTATAAGTGGAGACAGGCAGGTGTTTACCGAACTATGATTTTATTGTCCATTCTAGCACTGAAAGCACTGTGTAACACACACATTTCGCACACCTGGTGTGCACGTGCATGTGCACACACACATGAATGAACCCAATTCAAGTGTTACCCTCTCTAGATTAACTTGCCAGTGAGGCTGAGAGGTACAGTCCTCAGGGGTTGTCTTCTCCCTGGGCAGAATGGCTAGCTAGCTGCTCCTTGTTATTTAGTGAGCTCTTATCTGCCACTCTGGACTCAGGCAAGTCAAACGAGGACGGACACACATAGCTGCTATCTTCAAACTGCAAAAAATACACTTGTGCATGCATTTTTCATTTTTATTGGAGGAATAAAAAAATTTCAGCTGTTTTAAATGCAGCTTAGCAAATATTTTTAAGATTTTTAGTCAAAATAGAAGCAATCCTTATTGCATAGGCAGATTGTTTTCATTTGTCTTGGTAAAAACAGAATTTGAAGGCTCAAAACACAATTACATGACTTGATTAGATGGGCATTTTTTGCAGTGCAGCGGGCACTCTCAGACACCATGGAGTGACAGGGTCAGAGATGAAGTACATCTCCTTACAGCCCCTGGAGATGAGAGCGGGCTGATGGGTGATAAAATAAGCCAACAACCACTGAGTTGGAAAACTGCAGCCTACAGCCTACATCAACTACAGCCTTGGCTGACACTGACATGTCTCTAAAAGCACTTGCATAGCTGAGAAGCATCCACACAGTAATGACATGGCTCTGGAATCCATGTAATTATTATGGAGATCAAGCTGATTTTTTTTTCAGGGTTATATGCAGGATATAAATTCTATTACAATCAGAAAAGAAAGAAAAAAAAGCTGATGCCATGGCCTGCTAGAGGCTGACAGGGGAGCAGTGTATCACACCCTGGTATTTTTGGCTGTGACTGTGCTATAAAGACACGAGGTAAGGACTCGGGGTAGACTTGAGGAAGCCAGCTGCTGCCTACCATGGACTGGAATCATCCAGCACTCCAGGACCTCATGTATATTCATTGGAGCTTTTGGAAGGAGCTCATTTGAATAAGCCCCAAATATTAGAACAGCATTTGAACAGAATAGATACAAGTACAAGTACAGACGACAGTCGAAAGAGGAGGTTTAGAGAATGGTGCCGAATATAACTGAGGGAAGGAATCTGAGATTTGGATCAGACACATCTCAGTGATAGATCAGCGGCTCATTTATCCAAACAATTTGAATCAGTGACATCTCAGACGTATGGAAGGACTTCATTTTCTTAGAGGAGTCGGAATTCGAGACATCTCCGAGATACAGCGCAACCTCATTTATCAATATGATTCATATCAGAGACAGTCTTACGATCAGACTTATAGTTGTACTTTATTTATACAAACAATTTGCACATATCAAAGCCGCGCTTGATGTGACATCGCTTATTAAAATTCCATCCATGTGAACTGACTGCTTAAGCAAACAAGCATAATAAACAAAACATGTGGCAATAAAATGTATTAGATACAAATCATTTGTGGACTTTCTTTGTTTGTATGAACAATTTGCAACCACCAGCAAATCCAGCGCTTGTTTCTTCATTCTCATCCTGTTCAGTGAACTTCCTAATACCCACTGGATCAAAACACTACTGGCAGCTTCCCCCAACAGCTGCAGCCATACTGTATGCAGCCCTGCTTGAAATCACAGAGACGGCAGCCCTGCAGTTGTGTCACAAAACAGCTACATCTGGCCGCATCACCAACAGACACTGGAGACTCAGCTTGGCACAAATGATATCTAAATATTGCATGGCAACAGTGTCAGTGCTGACAGCCGGTTTTGATTTAGTTTTAGTCTTAAATGCATCTAAAATGCAGTTTAATGTTTGTCACATTTAAGTCATATGAATTTTGTTCATTTTACTCTAGTTTTTGTTAACAAAAATGTAGTCGATGAACTTCTTACATAGATTGGTCCACATTTATCACTGTATTTTTGTGTTTCGAGTCCAGCTTTTGTTTTATACTGTGTTTTGTACTTGATATGAAAAGTAAAGTTTGCTCATGTATGCTCCCTTCCAAACTGAGGGTCAGGAGTTGTGTTTTCATTTGTCTATTTCTGGCATTTGTGTCTCTTTTTTATATGTTGACAAAGATGTCCTTATATTTCCTCATAGTTTTGGTCTACAGAGGTTCATTTTTGTTACTTTTTTCAACATGGGAAAAGTGCCATTGATTAATACTTTTAGTCAACAACAAAATAAAGCACTGTATAGCAACCAGTCAGGAAAAGAGATACCTGAAAAAATAGAAAGCCTACTTCTAAAACATGTCTGTTGTGGCTGTTGATTCCAGTGTTAATTTTGACAGGTATTTGAATTTTAATTTTAGTCATCTCTTGAATTATTTTTTGTTTTAGTCAGATTTTAGTCACTTATGTTACACTAGACTGAGTCAAGTTTTAGTCATAAGCACTTCAGATCATTTTAGTTGGTTTAGTCAAATGTCACGACACTATTCTAAAAATACTGCAGTTTCTGAGCTTCCTCGGCTTATTGTTCTGGCCGGTCGCCTTGCTTGCACTGAGGTGTAACGTTTGCTCTTTGCTCATATTTTATAGCTCTAAAAGCACCCACCTGAGATTCAGTAACTCGTCCAAGTCACTCTCCCTCATGCACCCTGTTGCATCAATGCCATTTCAATGGGGGAGTAGGAACTGGTGAGCCGGCTCCATTTTCTGCTAGTCTTCTGCAACAGTAAGCTAAGCCAAAGTACCATAGCTATGGCAGGCTAGACAGAGTTTTTATGTGAAGTTTTATTCATTTTTTTTCTCAGTGCATTTAGTTTGGCTCATACCTTATAATTATAAAAAAGAAAAACTTACTTAGACAAGCTTTACCTATGCATGTTGAATTCTGCTGACATGGTCTGAAGTGCTGAGGTCTTCCAAAATGATTTATTAAATCTGCTCAAAGTCCTCTATTGAATGTTGAATCTGTATAAAGAGAAGTAGAGTGACATGTACGTATGGCAGCACAATTTCATAAAATTTCATTAAATGAGCTCAAACTCTGAAAAGCAGATGGCACATTGTCAACACAAGTTATTCTGAACATTGCTTTTCTCCACCACAATTTTGTTTATGTGACAACAGCATTGATTGATTTGTGTGCCAGCAGCACAAACTGGACTTCTCACTTGTTCGTCACATGAAAAACTGAATTAATGGATAACTTTAATCGGTTAAGTACAATGAGTTCTGTCAAGGTTAGGGTGAACTTCAAGGTTAAGTTTATGCAGCTAAAATACTCTGGTTTAGGTTAGGTTTAGGTTTTGATCATCACAACTAAGAAAAACCTTTGTGAAACTTGAATCTGTGGAAAACATGAATTTGGCATGAGTTTGGATCTGAACCTGCACAGTTGGAGCTGAAAGTAAATATGTAGCCTCCACCCAGCCACCATCCCATCCTTCACTCCTTTTCATGTTTCTCAGCGTCAAACTACTGCATTTTCCTGCTTGTGTCTCCTTCACATGAGCTTCTCATGGTGGGAAAACTTGTTTTTTTCACTTTATGTATGTGGAACACAAACAATTAGCATTTGAAGACTTGCTCATTTCACAACATTTTGAGAGACCAGGCAAATGGCATTCATCCATGTTATATAGGTAGGAACTGCTTCAATATTTCACCGTGTTTCAGCCCTGTAAAAGAAAAATGTGATTACAAGGTTTGAGTGTGCAGCAATCGCATCCAGCCGGCTGCCATTAGTAACATGCAATCAAAATACTTTTATTCCTGGCTTTCATCAACTCACAGAAAACTAAGGTAAGCAATGGCCTAATGTTTAGCTATTATGTCCCATGACTCATAAGTTTCATTGAAAATCTCTTGTTTTTCTTTGTTTTCCTCTAATTGTAAGTGTTGTGTTTTTCTTGGTGGGCTGAAGCGAATGAGAGAGCTGATTGGGAAGTCGCTACATAGTCGGCTCTCGTGTGCTCAGCTCCGCGTCCTCAACACAATGACAGGATGTGAAGTCACAGATTGCCAGTCTCCAATCTGCACTGCTGGCATTTGGGGTGCAGTGGTAACGGGCTTGCCCCAAATGAAAATCTATAGAGATCTCTGACTCAAACACAAGCAGATGGAAAGCAAAGAAGGGGTCAGCATGGTTTATTCCACTGCATATTTAGACAGCCTGGTTGCTGCTGGACAGCTAACTGTGTTTGTGTTTGTTGAACTCCATTGAGCGTTTGTCCCTTTTTGAATTTTCTTGTGATTTGCTTGCACCCTATTAAAGCCTTTGAAGGAGCGAGGCTCGATGTGCTCTTTTAGCGTTCTGTGTTTCTGAATTAGTTTTTCCACTGAGTTTTTTAGGAGGTTCTGAGAATGGCTTGACCCCGTGGTGACTGACCAGCAGGCACTTTAGACATGTCAGCCTCTTTGAAGATAAATCCTGTTGGACAGTCTCCCCGGAGATTTGAGGACAGACAGTGCAGAATTTCAAAAGTAAAATCAGGATAAAAAAAAAAAAAAAAAACTTTTCCCAAGCTTAATGCATAAGCCGTGTGCCATAATAAAGTACAGTTTTCAAATGGCGAATTCTGTCTTAGTGCATCTACTAATCCTCTAAGGTCTGCCACTACCTGTCAGCTCTTCACAGCCAATCACAGCTCAGCACTGCCTCGGGGTGTCACACAGCCGGAGCCAGGGTCCGACAGAACCAGCTCTACAAGTGACGCCGGGGAATCAGGGTCAACGTTTTGCTTGGCAAACTTCCAGTGTCATGAACTAGAGGGAGTGAAAGGGAAGGGAATGGAATGAAGAGGAAAAAAGAGAACAGGAAAAAGGGCTAGTATTTTTAACTCCTGCAGTGCGTCACAGAGATGTATGGACCTCTCCGCTGAGGCCAAAGGGGGCCAGATAGATGAGCGTCCCGGGCCAGGGCCCTCTTGCTCTGTGAGCCAGACTCTCGCCAGCTGATGTCAATCAAAACACACAGTTTGCTCCAAGTCATACCTCTATGATATCCAAAAGTAGTAAATATCCCCCTCTGTTTTTTTTTCTTCTTTTTTTACAGCTTTCCTCTTTATGTATATTTACAAGGAACAGAAACACACACAGGCAGAGAGACTGAGTATGCATGTGTGTGTGTGTGTCCGTGTGTGTGTGTGTGTGTGAGCAAATCACTCTCTGTGTGGAGAGTGTTGATTCAGCTGGAGCCTCCTGAATGCCTGACAGCCAACTGACATCCTCTGTCACTGGGCGCCAGTGCGCAATCATGACTCAATAAGCCCAGGAAATCAAGGGAAAGCAAAAGAGTGAAAAAAGCATCCATTGGGCCAGAGTGGAGTGAAGAGCGAGAGACCAGAGGTTAGCAAGCCCGAGGGGGGGAGTGAGGGCTTGGGTACTGAGGTTTAAGTTACATACAGCCCTCGCTCCAAGACCTCCCCGGAGAGTATGTGTGAACATGAGAAATCATTTGGGGCATGTTAACTTTAACCAGAGGTAGTCTGCTCTGTGAACACAAGGACAGGGATGGCAAAAATACTGGACAGCATCAGGTGTATGGCCTGTTGTCCTGAAAAAAAAAAAAAAAGAAAAAAAAACTGAAGTGCTTGTTTTTCCGCAGACCTTACAGACCGTACCCATCTGTTGAAGCCGTTTCTGCAGTTCCTCCATTAATGCCAAATGTTTCCATGTTCACCAAGCACAGGGCTAAATTAGAACTAATTTTCCTGCGTGCAGTTGTTGAGTTTAAAAAAAAAAAAAAAGATTTATATGAGCTTGTCTGTGAGAAATATGTCTATTTCAAACCTCCACCATTAAAGTTACGATTTTAATGAGGGCAGGAAAAGGGTGCTACGCTTGATAATTCCAGTGAAAACCAGTCATAAAAATCCTCTAGCTGCTCTGAGGCCCTCCACTACTCCATCCAAAAACTGAAGGGACTGAGATCTTTATTGCCTCTTGACAGTTGTGTAATAAAGGTAATAAATTCCCTGCCTTTTCATGTGTTAAAACTATGTAGCTATTTTAGCATTAAAGTTGCCCATAAACTCCTATAATTTCAGATATACGTTGTATAGCTGAATGTTTTTGTGTCAATATTTTGCAGAGAGACGGGTGTAAATGAAATGAAATTAATAATGCAATACACAATGACCTTGGCAAAAACACTCGGTGTCTTTCATATGAGGAAACTGAAGGATGAAGCTCTATAAGCTACACGTGACAAATTGTAAAGGCAAATACATTTTATAGTTTGTTTTCATGTGCACAGGTGCCAGATGGTTGGGGTTTGCCACATGGGACTATGAAACACGTGGCACAATGTTAAGATTATTATAGAAAAGTACTCGAAGAGAAGAATATGAATTTTGAGTATAATTTTGTACAGCTGACAACATATTCGACACTGTTTGAATTGTCCCACTGTGGTAAATCCCACTCAACCTGCGCTCCAAGCAAAACATTATGAATTATTTACAACTACTGTTTGACACCGGTCTGCTATAACCTGTAGTCAGCTGCCAAATGTGCAACACATGCAGGGTGCAGTGATCCGGGATAGCCTGGGAACACACCCATTCCAGATACTCAGCTGGAAGTGGATTTACTGTGTTGTACCAGCTGGGTCCTCACCTCTCCCTCCATCCTCCGGTCCTCTAAACTTCACTTTGTATTTTCAAAAAGGCAACATTACAGGAGTTCTGAAAAACAGAAGCCGAATGAGTTTCATTGGCCCCAGGGTTATGAAACTTGCTCTACCTACTCTTAATAGGAAATGTAAATTTTCAGTCCAAGTGAAATCACTAACACTGATGTCACAAGGTTTTTTAACAACTGAAAAACCTTGTGACTCTTAGCAGAGTACACCACACTGTGGTGTTGGTTTTTCTAGCTGTGCATCCTTGCCAAACAGTAATAGAGTCAGTGAGAAATGTAGGTATGATAGCCTCTCTGCTTTCCAGCTGTGGAACTGAGTCTGTAATAGCTTCAAAGCCTGAGCAAGTCAGATCATAAACCATGGCAACTAAACCCACCGTCCTTGCCAACACACTTGTATTCTTTCCCATACTGAGTGAGAATAACTTTGTCTTTTTTTTCATTCTCACAGAAGCCCTCAGATTTAATGAACCCAGCTGTTCAAGGCTACCTGTGTTTTAGATCATGTGGGAATGCTCCATGTATGACCCTCTGGTTTTGAGGGCATGGTTTCTCTTGGCGATGTCAGCTCCATCCCTCCCCCTTGTGCCCACAGCCCGCTGCATCCTCCCAGCCTTTGCTGTGGCAGAGCAGTGGTGGAACATTCAGCGGGGAGGCCGAGCCACATGAGCCAAATCAGCGGTTTTGATCAATTAGAGAGTGTTCTGAGCTCAGAGGTTGGTTTAGATGGGGGACACGAGCATTTGCTTGGATGAAACAGTCAGAGGGAGGTGGGCGCAAGGCCACCAGCACATCTGAACCATGAGACATCACAGAGAATGTGTCACGAAAAAGCCCAGTGTTACTTCACTCTTCTGGCAAAGTGTCCCTCGGTAAGGCAGGGCTTAGCTGGAGGTTCCTGCGGTGAGCGACATATGCTTTCTTGATTTCCTCCGATTCATCCTCTTTGATGCAGAGGGCAAACAGAGAAAGAGATGTTTCTCTGTGAAAGCCAGGCAGAGGCACGTTGAGGATGAGTGGATTTTCAATGAATTAAAGATTGTTAGAAAAAAAGACCCACTTACTGGGTGCAGACTGTAGTAGAGCGCGGATGAACTGAGCAGGGCCTAGACTCACTTGCACGCGTTCTCCGAAGGGACCAGCCGTAAGCCTCTCACAGCAACTATGAAGAAGACATCTCTAGAAAGAGCCAAAGCGTGTCCTTTTAATAGAGGAGACACATGGCGAAGTGGGAGAGAGAGAGAGGGAGAGAGAGAGAGAGAGAGAGAGAGAGAGAGAGAGAGATCTGTTGACAGGCAGATAAAATGGCGTGAAATCTCTGCTGTGGGAGAGCTTCAGTGCTGACTTGGTGATGACCTATCTCACCACCGAGAACAAGTGGCAATTATGCTGCAGAAATGGGTGCGATAGACAAGGCGAGGGATGCCCTGCCTGTTACCCCTTGCCATTCTGGGTTTACAGCTATCACGGGTCACAGTTCACACACAAGCCACACCAGGGCTGTTTTTAGAATCATCCTATCAGACAATACACCTTTGTTTTAAACAAGTCCACAATATGCCCCGGCAATAGATTGCTCATTTTAGTATGTTTTGGCTTTTCTGTTTCCTGTTCATTGTTTGTGCTATAAACAGGGGCAAGTCAGTGAAACGATGTATGAAATCCCATTAGCTCATCCTCTAAAGAAAAAATACAATGTAGTCGCCCCCTCCTTTTGTTTTTTTGTTTTTTTTTTCCATCCAATAAGACCTAGTATTGTGACTCGGCTGGATCACACAGGTGGGAGCGATGCAACACTGCTTTGCGCAAGTCTGGTGGTGTACGGTGTCTGTGTGTGTCTGTGTGAATGTGTGTGTGTGTTGTGTGTCCACGTGTGTGTGTACTCTGCCCTTTCCCAGCTCTATGAAATAGATGGCACAACAGAAATGCAGACAACCTCAGAATAACTCAGACAACATGTAAAGGGCAGCACAAAAATGTTTTGTTTTTTATCCCACTGCAAGAAATGTCAATAGAGATAAGTCATTCTCTAGTCCAGTCTAAGGGTCTTTTTTTTTTTTTTAATAAATAAAAAAGAGAGAAAATTTATCCTTAAACAAAAAAGCAGCCTGCTGTATTTCAAGATATTGCCTCTTGTTTGGATTGAGAAACAAGGTGAGCGCTAATAGCAATGTGAAACTATTACACCCTGTTGCTCTTGTTCCAGTTTCATTTTTTGTGAAAAAAATTATTATAAAGTGCCTTATTGAGATGAGTTTTCTTTTCATTTCTTTCCTTTTCTTTTTTTTTTTTTTTTTGCAGTGTCCGTCCCCTCCCCCACCCCTGCTAGGAAATGTTCCCATGGGAGTTCATCTCCTCATTCGGTCCCAGCTCACGCGGGCCGGATTATGGATGGAGACTAGAATACTTATAAGGCCAAGTTCACTGCTGCGCCGCAGAGCAGGGCACCAGATTCCCTGTCTCTCCAAGAATACTCTGCATCAAAACAACGAAATAAAAGCAAGGACGAATGGCCTTGGAGCATTCTGTGGCGAAATAGCTTTTATTTGTGTCAGACTTATTGTTGAGGACTTGCAAAACAAAAACAAAGCAATTGCCGTCAAAGCTAATGATGATAAACGACTGAGATGATGGAGTTTCATGATGATTGCATTGAGACGTGAAAGCCAGAGAGGAGTTTATATGCAACGCCTTCACAAGACTTGAGGGGAAAGTGATTACAAATGAAAATACTCTTGTCTTATTGTCCGCAGCCTCCCTGGAAAACAATATACTGAAAAGCTGCCATGTGCCCAGTTTACAAATGAGGTGAAAATGACTGTAGCTCAAGCTCGTTTTTGGCATAAGTTTTGCGCCCTGATGCAGCGCTTATTCTCAAGTACGGGAGAGTGAGAGAGAGCTGTGGAGGCTACAGGCAATAACAAACCCGCAGTCTCATAAAGAGCCCTCAGAAGATTAGTTTCAGTAGTCTCTGTTTAGATCATTACGCATGGTCCAAAACCGCATCGAAGCAGTGGAGTCGTATTCTGGTGGTTGGTGGTCAGTGGGTCCACCCTGCCGCTGGTACACTGCAGGCACAGCAACAGGCCAGCTCACACCACACCGGCCTCCGTTCTCAGGTTTAAAAGTAGCACTGGTTTCCCATATCCTCTTGGCACCTTATTAGAGTGAGCCTCATAATGTCTTAGCTTATTGATGGTAAATGCATCACAGGACCCCTTTCAGTCATTCATCCACTGTGGGTCAAGAATAGGAGCCGAAATAGTTCAGTGCACGAGATACAATAAGATTTTCTGTTGTCACATGTCAAATAATGCAATCCCAATGTGCTTCACACACACACACACACACACACACACTGCACAAAATAAAACATGAATACATATTAAAAATATAATTTCATA
>OMLB01021603.1:3313-15017 GCA_900302555.1 Myripristis jacobus
AGACAGCCAATATTTGATGTGTCCATACACCAGACTGATTTGGGAATTTCCATAGCATGCTATAGGCATTTGAAACCTTTTCCAGTGATCCCTTTTACCTAGCTTAATTTTAGCCTTTGGTAATTATGAAAATAAAACATGTATAAGGGTGTGTTTATCCATTTGGGCATGTTTGTTTGTTTCTAATCATTCGCTCTTGTCTGTGCATCTTGTTTTGTCCACAATAAAAGTTAGGCTAATGGCTTGTAATTATGTTCAGTAATTGAGCAAAGTGATACCATTGTAAGAATAGACTTTTCATCATGTCAGCCATAGAAGCTGCTAATGTCCCTACCAGTAATGAGCTGTCATAAGACAATTATAACTATCATGGTTGATATAAATGAAGGGGTAGAGAATTCTCACAAATATTTGGAAAAGGTTGTATTTATATTTGAGAAGCTATGGGTTAGTGAGATAGGACAGGACCCCAAGGTGGCTGGTTATTCAGCAGCCTACCCAAATGTGCTTCCCCCTCAACTGTTTTATTTACTTTACAGCATTTCTGTTTTATTTGATAGTGCTGGTAGAGAGACACAGGAAAGGCAGGGGAGAAAGAGGGGATGACGTGGAGTAAAGAGCTCACCTTGGATTTGAATCTGGGCCGGACTTAGCCTTGATACGCAGCACGTGCTCTAACAAGTGAGCCACCGAGGCGCCCTTGGCCTTGGTTAACTGGCACAGCTTGTTTGTGATAATTTTCATGATATCAGAGTCCCAATGCAGCAACCTCAAATTCGCCCTTATTTGGGAGGAAAAAATTGTGGAGTCTCTAATATGTAATATCATGAACAGGGTTCCTAAGTTTGTTGAAATGATTTGGCCTTAGTGGGAGAGAGAGTGGAGTATCATCTGTATAACAGATGACACTCCATGTGGGCATATAAATAGTAAATAAAATTATACCTCAAACAGAACCCAGAGTTACTCCATAAGAAATGTTAGATGTGAAGGGTGAAACAAGGAGCATGAAAGAGGCGAGCCAAACCAGGATAGCGCCACAAACACCAAACCCAAGCTGGAGAAAGGCAATCAAAAAGGCCTGTTCCACCATTTCAAAGACAGCTCTGTGTTGTGAAAGGACCAGGATAGCACAGTCTCAAAAATAAAGCAAACAGTCAGATGAATATGAAGGAAAGGACAGTTCAAGTACAGCAGAGGGATTAAAAGAGGAAGCAGAGGTAAGCAAGTGCATATGAGAAGACATGCTGGACGTATAAGGGTTAAAGCAAAAAGTGAAGGAAAAAAAAATCATCATTTAAACTTTTAAACCTAGCCATGTTTTTGTCATGTAAAAAAGCTCTGACCCTGAGGGTTTTATGAGAATCTGCCTTTCACACAGCTTTTTAACAGTCAAACTCTTTTCCAGCACTTTTGAAGTACATGGTTTCAGTTTTTGCCTCATGTGGCAGCTTCAGGTATTATTCACTTCAACAATGGCTTTTTTCTACCTTGAACGAAATATATGATTTTTTTTTTTAATTCATAACCAAGATTTTACCATTATATTATCCAATGATGAAGTTAGGATTAGAGGCATTTTGCTAGATCATTCCACTATAGCCAGTTTTAGTCTGTTTGTGATGGTGTATTGAATGAGCATATAATTTGACTTTATTTTTAACTAACTGGATAGGTAGATTATGTAATGTCAAGGTGCATTTATTAATACAAATTGCTCTAGTTTTATATATTTATAACCTCTTATGAAATACCTACGCTGTATGGTGTATTTATATTAAAATTTAAATTACAGATGTGGTCCAATTTGATAACAGAATTACATGCTGAATTCAGAGAAAACAGTGGACACTTTCAGCGACGGAGTCATGATGCATTAAAAATGTATACTGCCGAATGGGAAATGAGTTAATTAATGTAAGATCCGGAGATAAAGTCGTCAGCCATTATGTCATATATAACTGTTGAGATGGAGAGCTAGCAATTTGTTCTAGGTGTTATCTCTTCTGGAGCACATAATCGTCCCACTCATTCATATTTAAATCACATTTAACATGAATCTGAAGCCAGTCAACACTCGGCACCTCCACCTCATTTTGTTTAAGCACACAGGACAGAAAAGTGTGAGGTGGCAGGAACAGGAGCATGGGTAGCTCTCTGGGACGCCTCATATTCAGTCCAATGACAGGTTTAATGTTTTTACATGACATATTGGCAGTAACTTACAGGTGCACAATGATTTCTTCTCTCTTTTTACATTTTTTTTAGCCGAAATTGGTTCTTTATTTTATATTTACAGACCCCTTCTAAATCCAGTGATACTTTGTGATGTTTTATCAAATGATGATCAAAAAGTGAACTTCTTATAACTAATTTGAAGCTTTTCTATAAACATCCAGACTTTTTCTTGTTTTGCATATGAGAGAGAACTGAAAGTTAAAGGTTTAGGCATGAAACAGCAAATATAGGTGGTGTGATAAGAGGAGGGTCATTTTGTAAACTTGCAGCAACGTCTGCTTTTAGGTTGTTGGGATGGCGCAGCTCTGTGAGAGCTGGGCTCTTTGTGTTTGTCAGAGCCGGTGGAATCTGTGGGTGCATCTGTGCGCGCAGGATTAGCCCCATGAGATGCTAGATGGTGTTGAGATTGGATGTGCAAGCATTTGTGTGTTTACTGTTGCTCTATGCCTTTCCAGTAATGCACACCCCCTGAGCACTGCTGCCATTTAACAGAGGCATGGGAGATTAATGTAACATTAAAGCTGCACTACGCAATTTTCACAAGTTGGCCAACCCAAATGACAGCTAGAGGAAACTCGGGAGTTTTGAAGACTTAAATACCCAGAAACTGTCTCACATTGTGTCAGTAAACTGCACACAGCGCTCTCATGCTTACCAACTTGGCTCCTCAGTGATACTTTTCCCAAAGTTCACCAAAACCAGAAGAAAGAAACCATAAAAAATAATAAATGAAAATGTTTCCTTTGAATTGATTTGCAATATACCTTAAAATGCTCATAAAGCTCCCATTGTACAGTTTTAATTATCTTACTTTGTGCAGACATGAATTTCTGCCAGTGACCGGACACTGAAATTTCAGTTGGTCAAATAATGCAAATCTACTTTGTCTCAATTAGGAGGGATGGTAATGTCACTTTATGATTGAGGACGATGAGACAGATATATTTTTACACAAAAATCTTGCATAATGCAGATTAAAATCACAAGGAGAGACATTTAATTTTCTCATTGATAAAATATGGTGACCATGCATTACAAGTCAGTGGAGGTCCTGAAATTGCAGTGTAAAGTGGTTACAACATAAATATCCCAAATTTAATTCCTTTCTCGCTTTTACAAAGGATGTTTTTGTGAATATTAAATTGCCTGATTTAAGTTTGACGTGTTTTTGCATGATTAATCAGGTTCTTTGTTTTGTTTTTTTTTGCAACTATTGCAAGTTGTACACACACAGTAAAAGCTGTTTGCATCTCTCTTTCTTCTGTCTGTTGCTTTTTTGTTACACCACCAAATTTATTCCTTGAGTTGGCAAATTCAACTTTGTCCTCATTTCGATTCCTTCAGCGTTTCCCGCCAGTTTTGATGCACCAATTTGTGTAGCAGTGATTTGTTTCTGTTGTTTTGGCATTTCAGCCATTTCTTGTCTCCCTGTCTCACCACAATCGAGCATGGGGTGCAAAAACATTAACCCAGGCTATTTTATCACTGCAGATGTAATCCTTCCCAGATAAAAATTCCAGATAAGGTATTGTGTAAATACTAAATGATGTGTTAAGGTGTGCTTGTGCATGAACCAAAGCATATAATACAAATATAACTTTTTTGGCATCCACATTGCTCAGTATTCATGTATTCTGGCGTGCCAAAAGGAGTCTGCATCGTGTGCTGCGCATAATATTTGCACTCTGCTGTGAACCTGCCATTTTTGAAGACTCTCCAAGAAACACATAACTTACTCTAAGTGAATGAACAGGCACAGAAATACAACCAAACAAAAGCATCAGATTAGCATCTATCTAGAGTCATCTGTTTAACTGCTATTGTCCTTGTAAAAGGAGAATATTAGCCGGGTTTACGCCACCACTTCATACCAAGTCAAATCTTATTCAAAATAGGATTGTCTACTCCATTTGAGGTGGTTACATGAGTTTTTTGAATGCAACTGGGTTATTTTTTCTGATTTTCATGGAATAGGATCCATAGTAATCCCCCATGTGGTTTGTAATTTATTGATTTCAGCAGTGTTGCTCAAATATCAATGTGACAGGCAAAACTGCTCAAGCTATTCTTTTTTTTTCCATTGAATCTTGCAATTGTGAGTTTATGAAATAACCGAGTGGCTAAAAAGAGCCATTCCTCTATTGCAGGGCAGTGTGGACAGTTTGTTCAAGCCCTAGTTAAATTGTATCTGTGCGACTGCTTGAAGATGAGTGACGTTAACAGGAACAAGGTTCACCATGATGGTTGGTTGTGCTATTTATGCATAGGAACACAAGCAACTGACAGGAGCAGGGCAGGAAGTAGAGGGGGAGAGGGGGTGAGTGGACGAGGTGCTTGTTGAAATAGCATGATGTGACTGGGAGGGGTAGCTGTTAAGGGACTTGGCAGAGGGGGACAAAATGATTGCAAGATTGTTATGTTCTCTACCATGAAAATGGAACCACTTTAGCCATTAATGATTGATGGGCAGGAGATGATGGATAACTCCCTTGGTTGAGGTATTCTGCTCCATGCCATTCTACACTAGGTTTTCTTTGTCTGATACCACTCGGCATCTTTTGAAGTCAAAACATTGTCTTAAAAACTAGCCAATAAATAAATAAATAAATAACAAAAGGGAAAATCTATGTGCCTCTACCCTCAAATGTGACTATATTCCAAACACCCAAACATATGCATTCTCACATGCTTGATATCTTTTTTTTTTTTTCTTTAAATCATGATACTGTGTCCACAATTTCAGAAAAAAACAATCTCATCACAGTACCGTGAAAATATGTCTTGGGGATGCAAGACATATTAATAATGCTATAGTTTTTGTCATTGTAAATTCCAAAATCCTGGCACATCATCTACCACCAGTGGGTGGCAACACATGTTTGTGGGATACAGTTGAAAATTTGCATCCTGCATATTCTTTCATGTGTGACTGCCCCATATTCAGGAAAATTAATTATTGGACTCCAATGGCATGTTCTGGTGTGTGGAGGAATCTATGATCTCTAGAGGATGAGGAGGGATTGCAACCACAGTGGCAGTGTTTTTCTTGTGCTGCACTGTCTCCTCCTCTCTCTGTAAGCACAGCTCTGCCTTGCAGTTCAAAAACCATGGCCTTTGCAAGTCAAAACTTTTTCATATCACACTGAATAGTCTTATTGCTGTCAGATATGTTATGTCAACCATTATAACTCATTACATTATTTTTACATTGAGACATCGGTATAAATTGTCACAAATGAGGCCACTGGCAAAAAGACTGTCTTTACCAGCTTGAATTGTACATTGTATGCCATCAGGCTAGATTCAGTGGGAAGTGCTAGATTGCTTTAATTCACCAAACAGTAGCTATTTTACTTCGCAAATAATGCACAACATTATTCCTTTTTCACACTGAAATGGATAAATTTGAAAACACATCTGTGTTGACCTTCTGTCCACACAAAGCCAGTGTTTTCCACTTGTTAAAATGTGTTTTTTGTAAAACATTGACCAAAAGTGTGTATATTTGAAAATATTAGTCAGGAATGGCCGTGTGGAGGAGGAAAAACAGAGCTGTATGGAAACACTGACGGAGGTTTATCACATGCTCTAGGTTGAAGGCTACTGTCTAGCATGTGCAGGCTGTGTGTGTAGGGGATAGGGAACTTTAGAGGGGAAAATGATCTGAGAATGCTGGATGGAGCACCAGAATGACATACACCTGGCATAGTGTGGACAAGGCCATAGCTTCAGCTTTGGACTAGCATATCACATTGGAATGCATAATCATTGTTATCAAGGACTGTTCTGCTCTTACCATTTTCCTTCTCTTGAAGGCATGTGGAGTGATGCTGGGGAGAGAGGACAAAGTAGCATAGGAAATATGGTCTTGTGCCACATATGGCATATTAATGCAGGCTCATATAAGCCTCATGGAAGCCTTATACAAGCCAAGCATGTCCTGCAGTGTCACCAACTTGCAAGCCTATAGGCTGCCATACCTCTATGTCTCTGGCCAATAAAACAAGTACTTTGACTTAATATGGGTAAGCCCAATTTGTAGTGCTTGTTAGATAGCCATCAATGGAAAGTGCTCTATATTTGGTCACTGTATTTGCATCCTTCGCTAAAAATGATTTCATGCAAAATTAATTTACAAATCGGTGCAAATCAATCAGGACTTTAAACCAAAGAACTGCTGATAAAGTGCAGTAACATTTCCCTTTAGCAAAATCCATCTATTAAACTTCTCTCAGCGCTCACTGGGGGTTTCACTTGACCCCCCAAAGCTAGTCGCCTGAAGGGACAGCAGTGCAATTAGTGCTGCTGCAACAACAACTAGCGATATCACTATGTGTTACAGTGAATAAATGGCAAGTATTGACATTTTTGTAGAAAATGGAATGACAGTATTAAGTATGATACTGGGAGCATGTTCAATATGTGGCCTTCCATATCAGTATATGGGGACATATACTGAAATGGAATTCACAGAGCACTCACAACCTGATAAACCATTGTTCCAACTGGCAGTAACACCACAGACAGCAGATAACAGCTGATATATGTGCAACAAAGAGACAGAAAAGTATGACATAGGTGTGTGGAGAGGGGAATCCTGGGAATCCTGGGTTTTACGCCAGCCTTTCTCTCCTGTCACCCCTCTCTCTTAGCTTTCTTGTTTTTCTCTACCATAGACCAAATAAAGGCACAAACGCCAAAAACAACTTGACTTTGAACATTTTCCATGCTATCTTACGGTATGCTTTATGTACTTGAATAATTTCTATGCCATTTTCTGCCCTACTTTATTGTAATAATTTGAATTTAAATAATTTATATTGCAGCTTTATCGTTTGCTATTTGGCCCGCTTTCGAATGTAACCAGTTTATGATGAATACTGATTTACTGATTTACTGATTTAAAGTTATAAGTCACACTGCTGTCATGGCCTGGCTGTATTGATTACTACCAGGCACAGTAATGTTCCTGCAAGTATTGCCCTTTTGATTTTAACTCCATTCTAGGGTGTTTTGTTTTGTTTGTTTGTTTTAAACCATTTTCCTGTATATGACAGTAGTTGTCATTGTCAGTTCAATTATAGTTTTCACAAAAAACAGGTTGCATAGCTGAAAATGGCTTGCATGACATGAAAAATATTAGTCAGAAACACCCAGAGAAACATTAAAAAGGCCAGACGATCTCCAGTTCCCACCATTTCCCCAAAATTCCTATGAGAGTCAGACAGACAGGAAATAATATGATATACTCTGTATTTGGTTCATAGAGGAGTTTCTAATATAAAATAAATAACAGTTCACTTATTGTTCATAACATTTAAAATGGTGATGAATTTTCATACTGTAATAATTTTTATACTCCCTCAATTGCTCCCCACGTTCATCAAGATCATCATCTGATTTGCATTCGCCCCTGTTGCACGCTCCCACTCTCTGTGGCTTCCCTTCTCCTTGATTTTAGCTGACAATGACAGGTGATCTTTGAGTAATCAGTTTAACAGTGTGATTGGCTGATCACCTGTCCAATCACTATACTTGAAGTGATGTGTTTTATGTGTTACAGTGCCCTTTTAGTGCTAGTCAGTGCGTAACAGTTGAATTGTCCCACCATAATTTGTTCAGAAGTAAGAACAAATCTCACCTTGTACTGAGTGATTTCCACTCATACAGTGTTGCCATTGTGTGTAAGCACTGCAGTTTTGTTAGCAAAAAAAAAAAAAATGCCAGTGAATATTTTAGTTAAAACTAGATTTAGTTAGCAAAGCCATTTTGTATAACAGGTGTGTAATGTTTGAGAAATGCATTAACAGATGATACTACACACCACGGTGGGCTAATGGGTCAGCAGGCCCATCTGGCTTGAAAGCCACTGTCTATTGTTTATCAGTTCAGAATGTTTTGATTTTTCAGATGTCTTACAATACATCAACATGCTACTGGAGGTTCACTGGTTTCCTGTTGAGCTGAGCGATCAGGGAATCTTGACTGATGTGAAGCGACAACAAGCTCGTCAGCTGATAAAAGCTGGTCACAGCTGACCTTTTCATTGTCATCTGCCATCAGCGGATAATCTGAATTTTTTGTGCTTTCTTGTATGCATAACTTGTGTGTGATTTTATTTTATGAACAATATTTCCACCTGAGAGGTGCAGAACAAATTACGCCAGCACACTGTCTACTTGTGGACAGAGATATTTAATAACAACTTTTTGGTACAGAGACCTTCTGCAGGTTATTCTTAAATAACCTAATGAGTGTGCGACAGTTTTTTGTTCTGTCTTTGGTCCTCTCCTACACACTTGTTGATCCATAGGTGTGCAAAAGTACTGCTCTCTCATTTCACCTGACAGGTGCACAATGGAAAAGTACGTTGGTCTTCCAGTTTACTTGTATATTGCAAACAGAACTCGCAGTATAAAGTGCCTGTATTTGAGTGTGTGAGTGATAGACTCATTTTATAAAGTAGTTTAAACACAGACCAGTTTTATAAGTTTAATCAAAAATGAGTCTGTGTCTAAATCTAGAACTTTACAGGTTTTTGAAAAGAACATTTTCACATAATTCTCTGCCCGTTCCATTCCAGTATTTCATTCCAGTATTTAATAAGATATTTTGTGTACATCGAAAATTCATGAAACAGAAATATCTTGAATAAGTGTATACTGGCTTAGTGCAGCTGAATGTGAAGCAAATCAAGTAAAGGTTTTGGATACTATCCACTCAATACATTCACTCAATTAATCAACATAGGGGAGGAAATGTACACAGTGGTCTATATAGGCCTGTGTTGGCCAACTGCATGGACAGTATGTACATTAACCAGTTAATGTGGATAGAAAATGTTAACCACAGTATTACAGGTTGTAGTGTGTGTGTGTGTGTGTGTGTGTGCACATTCGCCACTGCAGTTTAACAATACCTTTTTTTTTTTTTCAAACTCAATTTCAGCAAGTACATGCAAGAACATTGACAAGCTCCCGAGAGCTTTTCCCTTCTCCCTCACCGTATAAAAAATTCAACAAGACATACAACACCATTCAGTTCTCAGTTCAGGTGAACAAAATTCTCTGACAAAAAGGAAAGTGTGAAGAATATCTGTATGTAAAAAAAACAGTAATGGATAAAATTGTCGTCCATAATGCTGGTGCTGAAATATTGCGCAGCACAGTGAGAAGGCGAGAGAAAAACACTTTGGTACAGATCTACGAGGGGGTACACATTGCCACTTGCCATTACCACAGGCACGCACGCACAAACACACACACACACACTCGCGCACACACACACACAGATACTGTACGTGGACAGTATGCACACACTGATCAATTTTATTATGTCTGTTATTCCTTTATTTTATTTTATTTTACTTTACTTTTTCTTACTTTTTGATGAAAAGGTATTCATGGAAATTGTCTGTCTTTCATGTCAGCTACATTCCTTGTGCTGCTGCGTCAAATTGAATTTACCCTACGGGGGATCAATAATGGTACATCTTATCGTCTTATGTTATCTTATGTGTTGTTTTAGTAATAACTTGACCAGCCCAAGTGTAATTGCAGTTTTCAGTTTTACTTTTTAGGCATTTAGCAGACACTTTCCAGAGCAGCTCATAATGAGTGCCACAGTAGAATACTGTAATTCTGTGCAAGCCCTGTGTGCCCTGACTGACTGTAACTGTCTCGAAATACTCCTGTGACCCTGCAGTACTGCTTTGTGGTAGAGAAGAGCTTTGAAAGAAAAGGGTAAGCAAAGAAAGAGGCGTAAAGGATTTTTTTTTCATACCTTTCAAACAGCCGTATATTGGAATGAGTGGGCAACGGAGATGGAGAACTGTGTAGTGTTGAAGAGCGAGAAGAGTTCAGGCCAGTTGGAGCGATAAGGTTGAGTTAAGCAGCTGATAGTAGCAGAGCTCGCAGCACAGGCTGGCGAAAAGGCCTGGATGATGTCAAGGTTTGGGCTGCATCCCGTAATAGTCTTCGGGGCTGTCACAAAGATTTTCAACTAAGTTTCCACAGGCTGCCAGTGGAGGGAGTGGAGTGGAGGAAGGCGTCGACATGGGAGCATTTGGGGAGGCTGGTGACAAGGTGGCCTGTAGCGCTCTTGTCTGAGTTACGGCGGCTGAAGAGAGTGTCCAGCTTCAGGGGCCACAAAATGAGTTTCATGCAACAGTGGCGGTCGAACTCGCAGAAAGTGTTTAATTTATAATTGAAAGGGTACAGAGAGCAAACTTCACAAACACATAAAAAAAAAAAAAGACCCAATCCACAATCCATGCTGTTTGTGTCAATAGTCTCACAGCTTGGAGCCCACTCATGTTATTAGCCAACACAAAGGTGCATTCTAAGAATTTGTATTAGCCAAGGTCTAATATTCAGATATTACAACAACAATACGGGCAGCTGTTTGCTCTATGTGTATTATGTTTTATGATTTCCACTAGGCTATGTGTAGGAAGATTGAGCAGCCTAACAACAAAACATCCTTTATGCTGGTCATTAGCCAAACAACGAGGGAAATAAACATGTTGCCGATGTTGTAATTACCTATTTCATCTTGTTTTATCTTGTCTTACATGTTTACTTCCCAGCACCACTCTTATTAATATTAGTTTTTTTACCTTTTTACCTCTCTTTGCTTTATATTTGACTAGAATTTTGCACTTCATGGCTCCTTACAAACTATAGTTATATTGTAAAATTGTGCAACCTCCAGCGGTTCTGTAAATAACAACACTGTGGTGTAGTATTAAGGAATTGACAAACTCCACATAAGGGGGGTGTTCCTTTTTAGGCAGCTAACATTGGCTGGCTAACAGACGTTAGGTGACATTTTTTAACCTTAACCCTGACATTTTCCGACCTTTACCATTACAACAAATCTTTCCCTAACTTTAGCAATAACCTTTTCTAACGCCCTTGTGGTTGTATGTGCTTCTAATTTAGGAAATGCTCCTGTTGGTCGTATTAGAGGGTTGGAACATGTGATTGTATGTGTTGGAGGACTTGTCATTATATAACGGTCCTTTTTCAAATTATTCTGTTAAAATGTGAAATGTCATTTTCACACCAGGGTCCTCTACTGGGGGCTGTGATTCCTTCAAGATACAGTACAGGCCAAAAGTTTGGACACACCTTCTCATTCAATGCGTTTTCTTTATTTTCATGACTATTTACATTGTAGATTCTCATTGAAGGCATCAAAACTATGAATGAACACATGTGGAGTTATGTACTTAACAAAAAAAGGTGAAATAACTGAAAACATGTTTTATATTCTAGTTTCTTCAAAATAGCCACCCTTTGCTCTGATTACTGCTTTGCACACTCTTGGCATTCTCTCCATGAGCTTCAAGAGGTAGTCACCTGAAATGCTTTTCCAACAGTCTTGAAGGAGTTCCCAGAGGTGTTTAGCACTTGTTGGCCCCTTTGCCTTCACTCTGTGGTCCAGCTCACCCCAAACCATCTGG
>OMLB01021605.1:0-16272 GCA_900302555.1 Myripristis jacobus
GGAAGAGAAGAGAGACCGACCGCAGCGGGGAGACGTTAGCCAGTTGGCCAGCTTTGCCAGCTTGTACTACTAGCAGCTAACCTGCTAGCTTAGCATGCTAGCAAAAAGAAAAGGGATTTCTGACTTTGCTGCGTTGTAACGGTAAAAAAAAAATAATAACGCGCTCATTTAGCAGTCCTTTTTATTCAGGAGTTGGAGGGAAATATTCGAAAAATCAGTGAACAGATATTCTACGTTTTGATGGAGCGGACATATTGTGGTGATTGATCCAAGTTGGACTATTATGGACTATTTTTTTTTTCGCATTGAAGCCCAGTTTTGAGCGGGAGGTGCAAAAGCAGCCAGGCTGGAGCGAAGGAGGCACAGTCGGTACGGATCACGGCTGCCTGGCAGTGTCAACAAATGCACACTGCACCTACACTGGCTTGAGAGGGGGGAAAAAAGCAGAGACCGGGACTGACAGTATATTTTGTACAAGCTTGTTATCTTAGGCTGATCTTTTTTTTTCTCGGCTGACAAATAATTTGGTGAACGGGCTTTTGAACTGAATACATTTTTGAATTGTAGGCGGTCTTTGGATTTTTATCGACAAAACGCTCGGTAAGTTTTTGAATTCGTCGTTGTGTCCTCTTATGTTTTTATTTGGGAGTTTTGTTTTATTTAACGTTATTGCAGTCGCCGTGGTATGCAGTTATCGCCACCGCTGCATTGAAAGTTTATTTCAGAGCTTTAGTTATAATGTTAATTTTGATGGTCAACATCAGGGAAGTACTTTTGGTATTGTATTGGTCTAACTACTCGGCTCATGTCTAAATCTATTCACCAGTTAAGGTTAACCAACAGTGTGGCGCTCAGCCAAGCGTATGCAATCATCACGGGTCGGAACTTCTCATAGTTTTAACTTTAATAGTTGCATTTAGACGAAGAATGTAATTATTTTTCTACGATGGCAATGTGTTTTAACATGTGTAGATGGTAAAGAATGATATGCATAGTCTAAGTTGCAGCTCGTCGCTGTAAGGTTAGTTTGCTAGACAGGACCTTTTGATTTCGATAAACCAGGAATAGCTGGTTCACCGTAGCTTGATGCAGTGCGCTCGTCAGTCATTGCCTTTCTCGCCTTTTGCCTTTTTTCGTCTTTCCTATCTTCGCACGACGGTCTTGGTGGGTCGGACACCTAACGTGATCTGATAGGTTTAGTTAAGTGACATTAATGTTACTTTTCGGTGGGGTTGGACGTGCTCTATTTTATGCTGCTCAACACTGATCTTTAATATGGGTCTTTTTGACCAATGGACCAAAAGAGAAGAGAAAAAAAGGTCGTTCTGATTGTGCGCCTAAACCCGCCCCTTGTACTTCCTCCTAAGTAGAGATCGGTGTAGTGTGTTAATATAATGGAAAAACACTCATAACTACACTGTATTTGTTTCAGAAACTGGCAACTGACAATTGCCTACATTATCAGTTATCTTGTTAAGATGTATGCAAATGTCAAATTTGAGTTAATTGCCTTGACAACACGAGACACTGGTAGGCACGTCTGTCCAGGCCCATGGATAATAATTTTTATTTTCACTGACGATGTGCTTAATTTTATAGCATTATTTTTGGACTTATATTTTGTCTTGCATATTCTGCAATAGTAACACTTACTGAAAACTGCCTCCACCTTAATCAGACCTACATGACCTGAGTGAACCCATATGGCGACTGCAGTAGTCTGTTGTTTTAAGTGTAGGTATCTTGACTACTAAGTTGCAGATTGTACTATTACTGTAATAACTGTTGCATGGGTACAATACCATCTCGACTGTAAAACCACCCACCTTAGTAGTAAGATATTTATTAGATGATATTTTGTTTCGGTGAACTTTGCTAACCTAATATGAGGGAAATCCCTTTGAAAGCCACATAGAAGAGCCGGGAGGCAGAGAGGAGGAGGAGGAGGAGGAATGCAAAGTACTAATAGTTCTGATGAGTCTGATATGGTAGTACATGTTAGGAGAAAACCTCCTGTAAATTGTTAGTACATGAAACAACCTCACACCCTTTTTGAAAAGTATTGTGACTGTTACAGTTATGAGAATAATGTGATTGTCCTTGCTTTAGCAGTAAATGGCCCCTTTTCTTGATACTTAATGTACTTCTAAAAATTATGTATTTACTTTGTTAGAGCAGCTGTGATATTTAAGCCAAGTTCACATTTTAACTTACCCAGTTTCACTTCAGCCTTCCACCTCTTGTATGACATACCCCTGAGGTGTGCTCATCACCAGCATTCATATTTTTCCCCAGCTCTGTTTATTGATAATTTTAGCTAGATGAGTTGCTTCTTCATAAAGTGATCTGCAGGAGAGAGAAAAAAAAGGAATTTTTGGTCAGTTCACTTTAGTTGCAGAATTTTGAAAGTATGATTTTCCAGACTGCCAGAACAATGGGGGGAAAGAAGGAAATGTAATTACTCAGAATATCATGGATTTTTATAGTGCTATTTATTTTGTTTTATTTTATTTTATTTTATTTTGGTTGTTTGTTTTTTAAATTGCAATTTTATAGTAATCCGTGTGATGTTGCCACTTAGACTATTGGAAAACAAATTACACCTACAGTCTCTCTTGGCACTACAGGTTGGGAATGTCTCTGGCCAGGTTATCAGAGTTGATTGGCATCGTGTGGAATCAGCCAATCAACTGTCTAGAGTGGTAGAACTGTCAGCAGTGATAGTAGTGGCAAGTCACATTCGTCTAATCTCTTAGATTAATTTTTATAATTGAAATGAAGACTCGCTGGCTCAGTTAAGGGTCATGAGTATACAGATGGGGGAAAAACACAAAATCTCAATAAAGATATGGCATACAGTAGGCCCAATTAAAAAATAATAAACAAATAAATAAATAAAAGTGATTGAAATATGTACACCAGAAACAAAACTGCATGTTTCAGTGAAAGGCTCAGGCTCATTAATATATTTAATGGTATCAGTGTTGCCTGCATCAATGTTCAGTATGAATTGTGACGCATGTACTCATGAAGCTTGATTTTTTTTTTTTTTTTCTTTAAATAAGGCTTTGAATTTGTCAAGTGTAATTTCTAGAAGCGGGGGTGTCAACACTTTGTCAAAGTGAAATTTCATTGTCAACAGTGTTAGTAATGCATTAACTTTTTACTCCTACGGGGAACATTGTTAGTTTTGTACTACTCGTGCATCCAGTATCATGCTGACATAGGTTAAATGGGTATGGATATTGCACACATTCTTTCAAGTAAGGATTACAGAGTTGTTGACACTGGCACTGTATGCAGGCAATAGTCAAATTATTACTGGCATAGATTAACACATTTTATTCTTGTAATATCAGCCATAAGCTCCTTGTAGCAATAATACTACTGGCCTATGTCCCCCCTCCGTTACCCTTTTATCTAAATTTTCACCCTTGATGTAGAGCAGTGTTTGTGCCGATCTAGAATGTTAGAATGACATTCTGTGACTCATCATTCTGTCTTCTCAGACCCCTCCGGCAAAATGGGCTCCCACCCCCATTTCCTGGTGAAGTTGCGCTTCTCCTCTTGTACTTGCTCACACGTGTGGTAGCCAGGCTGTAGAGAACCCCCACCCTTCCCCTCCTTCTTTCTGCACCACTCAGCACAAACTTTGTAGTATTCAAATTTGCCGTGATGAGAACAGGTTTTCACAAGTCTTGTTGGTAATTTTTTGGAGGCTGGTCTTGGTTTCAGTTCAGAGTCTCAGCAGCATTAAATCGAGGCTGTAATATGGTTTTATGGACATCAGTCAGTTCTATTTTAGAAATAATTCATACTCAGAATAATTCTGTTGTCACTGAATTTGTGGTCCTCCTAATTTAGTAAAATATATTTTTGGATGTCGGATCTTTAGTGGTGAAAAGTGTTGATGTTTTGCTGAATGTGTTCAGTCATTATAATTGTAAGGCTGGTGCACTATTGGCTGCAGTAGAGCATATGAAGATCACAGGTCCATGCATGCTTCCTGCAAGCGTATGTTTTGCATTGGCTTCACTTTTTGCATACAGTAGGTCACAGTGTGTCCCTGCATCACATTTGTGCATAGAAAAAGACACCTGTGCCTTTCCCTAAAAGTGGTGATAACATTGAATAGAGTGGAGTTTACTGTAGTGCAATTAACATTATTTTTAAAAATATTATCATTCACAGATGTTATTATTGATTGTGTACAGTGTAATTTTTAAAATTCGTGTTTTTTCACTATGCCCTGTAACTTTAAATATTCCACTGGGTTTTTGTGGTCTGCTACAATATGATAAAGTGTTGTGTACATTCATGTGAATTATCTGTCTAGTAAAAAGCATAAAAATGTTAGTCTGTTTATTTACTCTTTACAAAGGAAGTATAGATTGGCGGTTCCTTACAAATCAAATTGATTTGTTTAAAAAGTTGTACACAATTATTCCTATTGTATTGTGATGATTTTACTCATGGGCATGTTAGACACTATGATTAGTAATGGTATGTAAAAAGTGCTTTATATGGAGTCTCTGGTTGCTGATTACATTTAGGTGACAATATGGTAACATACAGCAGCACTGATAGTAAGCTCTACCACAGCAAGACAGACCAAAATGGTGTATTCATATCTGCTGCAGCAGCTGTATGTTTTCACTTAGGGAGTGAGATTAGCACCTATATAAATATTGGGGATATTAGTTTGAAATTATTTATTATTATTTTGAAACATTGCTGGTTTGTTTGTTGTTGTTTAATATTTCTAGATTTCTATTTTGTCATCCCCAAACTTGGTCACACCTCACCCACTCCACCAGTCAGGCAGTGTAGGTGCAGAGAGGCTAGATTTTTTTCACTTATGGTGTAATCAAACAAAGCTGTCTTCACTGGTTAGTTTTGAGAGTTTGTTTAAAATAATTAATTCTAGTTCTTTAAAAATAATAATTTTAGATTTATTGCTGTCACTATTGTGGATGCTGTGGTGTGTAACTATCACTACTTGTACTGTAGCAAATAGGTGAGCTTAAACTACATGGGTTCTGTTGTATTAATTTCTGTATGTCACTTTTTCATACTAAAACACTTGTAGTGAAGACATACATAGAAGCCACATGAAAAATGTTTTTTGGCATATGTGTAAAGTCACAGCTGGTCAACAGCATAACAATGAGATTCATAGCCCTTTTGAGTTGCTTTTTATTTTTTAAATGGAACACATTTCTTCTGATGTGTGTTTGACAAGCACATTTGTTACACTGTGATGGAGTTCCCCCTCCTTAGTCTCAGCTTAGGTATTTGAATTTGAAAGTGTTTGTGTGAAAATGTGTAAATGTAGGCATTTGAGTTAGAATATGCACATGGAAAAAAATGCCCAAGTGTGTTTGGAGGCTAGTCTGTATGTGTTTGTGTTATGGGTACACTAGTATATGGGTGTGCCACTCTCTAACTCCAACACTCACATCGTTTCCTCTTTTGCCTCTATTGTGTCTGTGTGCGTCCACATACACACCATCTTGGATCCTAATCTCACCATTACCACTGGTTCTCCAGTCTCTCATTGTAATTAAACAGTGACAAGCTGTGCTAGCTATTAAAGCTTCCTCAGGTGAGGTGGTTGATGTAGCCATCTCTATCATTTTCTTGGTACGGGTCAAGTGTGAATCAAGTTGTCAGGTCACACTTTTGAAATTGCATCACAATGTACTGCTTTGTCTGCATCCTATTTATGGCTGCTCTGTCCCTCGTGGCAGTAAGAGGAAGCTTGAGATAACAGCTTCAGTAAAGTAGTTATTAACTGGCTAGATATACCTCACCAATTTTATTTTGACTAACTTTCCATCTATAAGTAAACATTGAGGTGTGAATGTCATTTCCACAGTTTTTAGAGTCAAGTGTTTGTGTGTTAAGGGATTTTGTTTTGGTTAATATGCACTTTGCTTACATATTTCTCTAGTAATGGGCATATTTGTGTATTTGGATGAGAGAATCTGATGGTGCTCGTGGTGAACCTTATCGTAATGTGTCCATGCTTCCCATGGAAGTGGTAACAAATGCGCTGACTTAGACCTTTGAAGACAATGCACTAACTATTCTGTTGTGTTACACGATCACCCACTTTCAGTTTTGAGCATATTGCAACATAATGAACATAACATGCTAAATCATATGTGTATGTATGATATCAGCAAACCAATTTGACACAGTTATTCATTATATCATTTATGGAAATTAAAACTTCATTTTTAAGCGAGTGCTTCAAAAACTGTCTTTTCCACTGGCATAAATATTGTGAGCCTGAAATGTGAGAAGAGTCCTACTGTCACTCTCACACCTGACAGTAAATGGAGATATTGCACACTAAGCTGAGAGGGTGGTGTAAACCTGTGGAGAGCAGGAATGACTCACAGGTCACTCACACATCTCTGCTCGTGTTGTCCTGCCAAATAGGCTTAGTCTATTTTTGATCTCAGGTTCATGTTTTCATGTGTTTCTGGAGTTTTTCTGTAATTCATTTGATAGGATGCGGCTGTAGCATCCAGGGAATCCCAGTGACTCTGCTTGTGCTATGCTGGACATGTTGTGCTGGGTGTGCAAATGGGACAGGTTTTTGCAGGATTAACACCTACCGTTACAGTGCTGGTGTTTCTATGGTACAGAAAGGCCCTATTTATAGATAACAGGCCTGGTGTAAATTACAGTGAACAATAAAATCTATCATTCTCCACTTCCCTGCTTACTTTTAGTCTATACACCCCTCTCACAGAATTTAAATGTTATGGTTGAGTGTTATTTAAAACTATTTAGGTCATTATGAACATTTAATCACAACCTGCTTCCATGTGATCATGGTTGAATTATGGTTGACTTTTGTATTCAGTAAACATGTAAATTTATTACTTTTACTACTGTGGTGATCTCATGCTGTGTACATGCTGCCCCTGTGGCTCCTGCACACATTTTATTACACCTTTTTTAAGGCTGTAGCATAGTGAATACAGTACATTTGAACTGTGAATACATTTGCTAAGCATCCAAATCTTGCCATGCTAGCCACAAGACACTGATTTGAGTAGTGTAATACTTTGTGTTTGTCTGGCTTGTATGTGAGAGATATTACTTTTTTAATTGTGCAAGGGTGCACTTATGTTTGTGTACATGAAATAAAATGGAAGGGGGGTAGCAACTTGTAAATTTTGTGCATGGCATTTATATAAATTGAGAGAGCCTTGACATTTCATTGAAAATATATTCTGGAGATTCTGGGTTTAAAGAAGAATATTTTCTGGAAAATTGTCTTAAATTTGTATTCTTAAAATTTAGCAATATTTAATTCTAGGACCTCTTACATCTGGAAGTACATGTAGTCATATCTACATTAGGTTACACTGACTGCAGATGTGTGATTAGGAGTGTCTGCCCAATACATCCTTAAAGCTTATGTTTTTAAATTTATGAGCAATCTTTACAAACACCATGAGCAACGCAGAATTTTCTAGGAACTTTTAATTATGGGTGACTGTGATTGTCATACAGGTAATTTTTTTGCAGCAGCTTGGAATGTCATTGCAGATTTGCTTTAGGGATTTAGTTTGTGCTTATACACTATGAAGACAGTGAAATGCAGACCAAGAGAAGCCAGGCAGACCACTTGATCTGGGGAGGTGGTGAGTTGTCATGTCCATGTCCCCGTGCCCAATGGGGTTGTAGGGGGTTACTTGACCTTCGCCCTCAGGGTCAGGTGACTCTTTGAGGCAATTGTATGGAGTGCAAGTGTCTAGGAATGGGTTAAAAAGGCTGAACAGGGAAGGCGACATGTCTGGACATGCTTCCTTCAGAGAGAGAAAGAGAAATGGGGAGACGTTAGAGGCATATTGACACATGAGCAGTTCCACCTGGACTTGTATAGCAATGATCTGCAGGAGCATAGACAAGAAGCAACTTACCTTGGTAATTCCAAAGTGCGTTTTCTGTAATTTAGCACCAAGGTAATCACAAATGTAAATTGACATTAATGTGAAAATGCCTTATCTAGGTTGTGAATGATAGTTTATTTAGAATGTCAGTCAAACATTAATTCTGCTTAAGTTAATTCACCATCACTAAAAATCCTATGCTGGCCACTAAACAAATGGACAAAGAATGATGTCTGCAAATCAGATAAGAGACATTTTTTATTTTATTTTTTTATTGTGTGGAGGCATTCATATGCATGCTTCCCTGTGTGCTTATCTCTCTGATTTCTTGTACAAGGAAGTGAGTCAACCACCTTTACGGAGGCTTGTAAGTGTCTCCTAATAGTTTTCATGGTTTTCACATTTTTTACAAATAACAGGGAATGCGAACACTATTTGAAGGACCAGTTAATGATAAAGAATATGGCATTCCCCCAAATGTGACCATTATGTTCTTGATGTAAAGCTGCAAATTAAACATTATGTCTTATGATGCCTTTGCTGATAATGTCTAATGACTTGAGTAGAATTTATACCTACGCTGGTTACAGTGCTAGAAAGAAAATATTTCACTGAAAATACATTATCCTCCGTGTTGAAGTTACTCTGATATCTCATGTAATGTAATGAACTTGGCACATACACAATGTCATGAAACAGTTTAAAGTAAGTAAAAAAAAAAAAAGAAGTAAGGTTTCTCGTTTAAAATATAAATACAGTTAGCAAACTGCCCAAAGTTAGTGGGCTCTAGACTTTCAGATCTCCTAATTGCTAAAAGTCAGTTGGCAATTTTATGTGGAATTTGTACTAATTACATGTGAGGCAAATCCACACCAGATTAAATTCACTGATGACCTCAACAATTATAGAAAATTACTAGACATCACTAGATAATTAGTCCTGTACAGATAGGGCTATATTTAAGCAATATTATATCATCTAGAAGCCCCTTTTCAGTGATGTATGCTCTGCATCATCATGCAATGTGTATTTTTTTTTTTTTTTTTTTTTTTTTTTATATTGCAGCCTCCAGTGCAATGAAAATGCAAATGGATTTATTATCATTAGACAGTAGTTATACTTTATGTTTAAGTTAACCTTGTCAGCATAAAGCTGAGATTCTAAAAACACTTGTAAAGTCAGTAATGGATGTGAATTGCATCTCTAGACATTTGCTTGTCGTTTGGCGCTTTGCCAACTTTAGTACAGTCTGTGACAAGTGGAGCTTTTCCAGTCCAAGTTCAACAGGACTGACTGGTTGAGTAGTGAGTTTCTGATAGATGATACTGGATATGCGCTATAGTTGTCTTGAGGAACTACTTGATTTACTTTCATACTAATTTTGACTTCACTAGAAAACTTGTGTCCTTGTCAAATTTAAATTTCACATTTTGTTATTTTAGTGCAAACCAAAATGCAAACCAAATTTTAATTCTCACAAATCGGTGAAGTTATAATTTTAATCTCGTTTGAATGGCAAGTGCGGCTGGGCAATGTGGGCAAAATCAAATATCACAATATTTTGGACCAGATACCTTTATCGACATTGTATTATTATAGGAATGACTGTTGTTTTCACAAAACATTTAATGAGATATTTAATAAACAGTCATCAGTAATGTGGATATGATGACCAAGCAAATACAACAGCTACAACAATCTCAGCTGAAAACGCATTGGCGCTGCGGCACGTTTTATGATGTGCGTCAAGTGCTGCCCCTAGCACCAAAAGGAAACGTCACAGCGCAATGTGTGAACACCACATAGGGAAAAATATTTATTTTTTCAGGAGCAGTGAGGCCGGAAATAGGACAGTGACATGAAGTGTCACGGGGCAGCGTGTCTATGAGTGTGCACTGGCGGTGTGGAGTTGTGCGTAGAAATTAATAGGGGCAGCTGTTTTGATGCGCATCATTGGACGCTGGTGTATTTTGGCCTTAAGTTCAGAAAGCTGCATCCCTTTACTGTAATGCAAATAAAGCCAAGAAAAGACAACACTGATGCCACATTATAATGTTGAAAATCCTAGACAATATCTAGTCTCACATGATATCGATACAGTATTGATATATTGCCTAGCCCTGACAAGTAGTTTGCCTGTTCTGTGCGAAAATCCAGTTTTTCCACCAAGTATAGACTATGATGAAAAGTGCAAAGGTTCTTTGATAGAGCCTCAGCACATCATGCCTTTGAACTTGAATATATTGCAAAAACACTTTGCTTTAGATGACACTTTTTCCCCTGCTGTGCTCATTAGCGCCAGTTTTTAAGTTGTGGCCTAAAATGTCATTGTATGTGTTGCTCACAATCCCCTGTTAAAAGTGGCAGGTTGGGGGATGTGAGCAGCAGGCATGTAGCATGGGCCATTAGTTCACATGAGTAACATATAGTGGCTTGAGAAGGGATGAGACTAATCTTTTATGTTCTATTAAGAGAATATGCAGTATGGGAAAATAAGTTTACAGAAAAGAGGGCAACCTCGTTCACAGTTAGGCAAAAGCCACGTATATCTTATCACTTCTGCCCTGCCGGTGCAGAACATTGATTGCCATTGGAAGGATTCTTATCAATGATGAAGCCCTTTCCATATGAACCCTGTAGATGCCACGGGGGCATGAAACTTGAATAAATTCTAATTGGTTACATCTTAATTGCATTTTCCACAAATTTCTTAAGGGGCAAACTTTTAGGAATGTGCTGATAATTACAGCAAAGACTCATCAGAAAATGACTTCTCTGAATGATAGGTATTGGGGACTTGAAGCTAAATGAAAATTCTATTTCAGCAGTCTTAATGTGGTAGTAGTCAACAGCTGTAGTGATGTAACTACATCCAGGCCTGTGCAATTTAACTACAGATGGTGGTAACAAGCCCTGAAATATTTCATTGATAATTGTAGTTTATATGTTGTATTTATTATTTAATTGCTCCTGAAAATTGGGCTTTTCGGGGTAAGAATGCCAGAGATGATTAGAGACAGGCTCATGTCTCCATTTACCCAGGCCAGTTCGGACCAGGGTCAAATTCTAAGGCCCATTGAGACCTCTAGTGGCAACAAAATCAGTGGAGTCAATCTTCTTCAAGATTGTTGTGATTAACTGGGTATGTTTTTGCCTTCTTTTTTTTTTATAGAGCCTCTGCAGTTTTATTCTTCAACTCTTGTCACATTATGTAAAGATTCACATGTGCTGTTCTTATGGCCCAGGACAACCTTGACGGTGTTTGAGACAAGTTTTGCCATATACAAAGAAACAGCTGCTTTTAGAGATATTAGTTGATTTCTCTCAGAGGACAAACTCTTTTCACTTGCTCTTCTCTACATGGAGATCAAAGTGCAAGGTCAGCAAAACAGCTGCCTTTTGATTTGGTAGGGATTCACTGTCTTGCTTATTGTAAGTAAGGTAGTTTACAGTTATAATTTGAACCTATGCCAGGGGTGTCCAATCATGTGCCATGGAGGGCCAAGAGGCTGCAGGTTTTCGTTCCAACCAAGACCTCCACCAGGTGATTTCACTGATCACCTCACCTTGTATCAGAAAGGAGGAACTAATCAGTGGAATCACCTGGTGGAGGTCTTGGTTGGAACGAAAACCTGCAGCCTCTTGGCCCTCCATGGCACATGATTGGACACCCCTGACCTATGCCATCTCATGTGATTCAAACTCATGCCATCCAGTTACAGGACAGTCTCCCCAATGGTAGTTTTGCTTCACTGTCAAAGAATTGTAGATCTGTACCTTTCCGTCCACATGATTTTTTGTAGCTATTGGTCCCATCTCGAAAACTTATTCTAATTCCACAGAAGCCAGTCTGAATAGTTTGAAGATGCCTATCCTTCTCATCCAATTAATTTTCTTACTTCTAAGTGACAATACACATTAGGTCTTAGAACAAAGCCTTCTTATTTCTTTCTTTGGAAGATGATGGTGACAAATACAAAAACATCCAAGGCCATAGGAATATAATTTAAAACCTAAATTTCATTGTGTTGCTTGTAAAGCCAATAAAACTTGTGTAATGTTAATCCCATCTGTGGATGCTTGTGAACACGCACATGCGTGTACCCCTTATGTTCTTTCTGGTTAAGTATAGTGGTAGCCTCTCTGTTCTGTGAACGCTTGGCTGAATACAATGGAGTAGGAATTATCTTTGTAACCTAAGAGTGCTCAACCACTGAATGAGATACTGCTCTGTCTCACTGACAAGCAACCACCTATATAACTCAGACAGAAACACTCACTTTGCACATAGGCTTTTATGAGGCACTTGTAAAAAATAATCATGACTAGGTAAAAATCTTGTATATGGCTGGACTGTGTGGTCGTCAGTGTGCAAAATTGTGACCAATTTGTCAGTGGTACTGTCTAATTATCTGTTAACTCCCCTTCCTCTTTCATCTGTTTGTCTTTTTCTGTCTTTATATCGCTCTATATTTTTCATTCTTCTAAGATTCACTCAGTATCCAGTGTTTTATCAGAGTGATTCTTTGGGGTGCTTTAACAGGACGCTCTTCCTCTTGGAGTATGGGGAGCTGTTTTTTCTCTTACGCTGTTGCCTATACATGACTGTTACAGTGCCCCATTGGTAGTGTGCGATAAAGAATGAGCTGCAGTCAGTGGATAGACAAAATGGTCTGGTCAACATATTCAAAAGCCTTTAGCCTTTAGTACTACCCAAAGCCGTGTTTCCACTACACGGTACTGGCTTGTTCTGACTTGACTGTACTCACTTTACTTTTCTGGTTTTTGTTTTTCACGCCATCACAATGAAGCCCCACCGGGTGCCTGTGGGCGTGTTGACTAGTTGTTCCTCCCTTCTCTTCTAGCCCCCTAGAGGAGTGTTTTAATTTTCAAACAATCAAACAAAACAACTCGAAATGGCTGCTTCATGTGAACAATATTAGTGTAACTAAGATTCACTGGAAAAAATTTACATGGATAGATTATCAACTATGAATACAAGTTACACAAGTATTGCTTTGGCATTTCCTGGTTGTACACAGCTGTGTAATTTCTCTTGACTAATCAGTGGTTTGCAGTTTGTTCATGTCCCCTGTTTGAGATGATTCATTTCGAAAGAGCAATGACCAATGGGAACACACATGGCCGATCAACAGTACCTGCTGCCATTACTGCCAGGCCATTTCTGTGTTCATCAGTCACATTGGTCAGCCGGCCAATCATGTAACTTCTTTTCATTGCATTTCAAGAGATGGGGCGTCCCGTTTGCGTCTCTACATTTGCAAAAAGTTTAGGTCCAGGCTACTTCATGCAAATGAGAGGTGTCCGGCACGAGTTGCTGCCTCCGGAATACTCACACCAAACATTTTAAAAACAGCTCACCGAAATAAGTTTCTGAAAAAATCTGAGGCAAGAAATAAACTTTGCAATTGCTGAATCTGTCATCATTTCAGATCAACCATCGTTGAAGACTTAAAACTTTGAAGACTGAAAACTTTTAATCTAACCTTCGTCGATCTGAAATGAAGACAGATTCAGCAACTGCAAAGTTTATTTGTCGCCTCAGATTTTTTTCAGAAACTTATTTTGGTGAGCTGCCATGTTGGTCTGGTTTTAAATCCTGGTGAGGATAGCCCACAAGTGAAGTGTTCATCCAAACAGGTGCAGCTAGGAAGTGTCTGTGCGGTTATAGGAGACAGCAACTGTCAATCATCAGGAGTGACTCGCCCACCTTGCGTCCAGATGTGGGAAGCAGCGCAGCACCTAGCATCAAATACACACCCTTGTGGACTTGTACCATCTAACTTTGATCACTCAGTCAGAGACATTTGCATTTGTCAGACTGGCCCCGCTGTGCAGTCCAGCCAAGAATGCTGCATTAACTTGAGTGTTACAGTGATTACTTGATGTCATTATTTTCTATGACTCATGCGAAGTGTCGAATGATGGTACTATTTTTCCCCTGTTGTAGCTATACTTATTTAGACTTCTAGCCAATGAAAGGGTTCAAATTACACAAATTGGCACCAATACTTTTTTGTTGTTTTTTCCTTCCCCAATTGGTCTTACAAAATCCTTTGTGGTCTCAGACAAGGCATCAGTGATACCAAACCATGTCAAATTGGCTAATGCAGTCCTCATTCATAAAGGCAATGGCAATACTGTGATTTTTCTGCAGCTTTACTACTAGCAAATGAGAGACAAGTCATATTTCAAACATTTGAATCAATTATATCAATGTTTTCCCTGAGATGCAAACACAATCTTGCTCGGCTTTGTGGGAAATGTAGTTTACTCACTTTTTGAGTGGAAATACTTAAAAGACTGTGATCCCTCAAATTCCATTTTTAGAGTGACACATTAATACATCACATTCCTCTCTTTGTGTTTCAGGTTGGAAGTCACTGTCTGCTTCAGAATTGGAAAGACGACCTACGTTTGCAACATGCTGATGGTGATCTCATCATCAATGGGGTAGATAAATGATGTATAGGTTATAGTCTGTGTCTGTCTGCATGCATACATACATTTGTATATGTTGGAGAAGCAGCCCAAAGGATGAAGAGTGCTCGAGTGACTGGAAAAGAGAAGATGAGAGGGATTAGAAGCAAGAAGAGGACCCATGGCAGCAGATCTGGTGATGCTGTAGCAGCACAGAATGGTTTGTGGGTTACACTGAGATGCAGGCCATACTGTGCTGCAGCAGTAAAGCCTGAACATACAACCCTGCTGACTTATTTGCTCCTCAAACTGTTGCCCTATTTCAAATATAACTTAAAGTTGACTTATCCACCATCATCCCGAGTTATAGTGTTTCCTGACTCAGTTGTCTGGCTGCAAATGTATTTCTGATGACCAGACGTTAGTAAAAGTCCTCCCATGGGGGACTTACACGCTTGTTTTTTACGGGTGGTCTATGTGTCTAAGGCTTCATCGTTCTCGGCTGCCGGTGGCCTTGCTGTAGCAGCACGTAAATATTGGAGTTAAGACTATCGCTGAAGCCTCCAGTATTGATCGTGCTGCTGAAGCAAAGCTGACCACTTACAAACAGCATAACTAAGACCCTTGTGCCAAATAAGCACAGTGGCTTCACCGTTTGAGACATGATTACAGGTTCATTGTTTTACGTCTTCCCGCTGTGATAATCAAATGTGTATACATTAAATCCTCGAAACTAATCGAAATTATATCTGTAAACATGTGCACTTTGAGAAATAAATGTTTTAACTGGCTTTCGTCTGTTTCCTCGTTTTGTTCAACATGTTCAGCCATGAGAGGTTTTTGTACTTGTAATATAACATGATATATATAACGTAATATATATTGAATTATACTATTTTTTGTTGATACGAATGTTGTGGTTTTGTATAGCCCAGCTGTTCATAAAGAGTAAACCATAAGCACCGAGGTGTGTTATTCCACCACTGTGGTATGCGCCTCCTCAACATGAGCCACCACGCACACTGATTTGCTGCAGGTGGAAATTAAATTAATTGGCCAATGCATTCTTAGTTTATTATACAAATATAGGAAAGTTAGACAAGTAAATTTTTTTCTGAGGCTGAAACTCTTACCGGCGCATCGTTTTTATATATTAGCCGGGCCTGTAATAAGACAATTGCAGTTGTATTGTGTGTTACGTTACCGTGTTTTATATTCTTAATTTCACTCAAATAACACCGTCATGCTGTAGTCTGTCATATGGGGCCTCGGTCAAGTTAAATCCCCTCAGTTAAAACGGTCTTTAACGGGTAGGTCAAAGAAACAATTCTGTTTTAGGCCACCGTGAAATCCAGGGAAATAAAACCAAATCAAACTTGCCTAATAAAAACTACACGAAATCCAAGCTGAAGTGAGAAATGCTCTAAAATCAAACGCTGCAGAGCTAAAACTCAAATCTGCTTAACTGATACGGGACACCTGTTCTTAAGGATGTACAGGGAAAAAATCAGATTCAAAAGGCTTGGTTGCAAGACACATCTTCAATGTGTAAGGCAACTAATTACACTTGTTATTATTTTTTTATTAAAGAGAACTATGCCAGGGCTATCTCACTTAATTAGTACCATTATACTTGTCATATTCTATCGCTAAATGAATAAACCCATGTTATGACAATCAGTTATTTCCATGGGCCGGATAGGCCTTTTTTTTTTTTTTTTTTTTTTTAACAAATCTTTTCTTAAACGCTTATTTCCTTTCGTTTAGGTAATGATCGATGAACTGAAATCTAGATATTTAGACAATTTGAAATTATACACAGGACTGAAAATAGAATAGAAAAAGAAAAGTGTATTTCGCATTGCAACATGACTTTATTTCAAAGCACGGAGGCTATGGATTACAACGTACGCTATAG
>OMLB01021608.1:0-11778 GCA_900302555.1 Myripristis jacobus
CAGTAGTGTGTGTGTGTGTGTGTGTGTGTGTGTGTGTGTGTGTGGGTGGGGGTGGGGGTTTAATTTGTGTTTCCTTTACATTCACTTTTAAGTTAAGTTTAGACATGTACCTGCTCATATAATATTAAATAAAATGTCATCCATCTAGGGAAATGGAGTGATGCAGCAGTATAACAGGATACATCAAAGAAAATAACAAAATAATCCTGTGAACCCCAGGAGTCTATGGGTGTTATTTCACCTTCTTAACCAAATTCTGTTTTTTGGTAAATTTATGGTCATTTTCTTTTAACGTTTTTACTAATTTCCTGTTTGTTTGTTTTTTTTTTCCTTTATAATTTTCCCCTTCCTCATGTTTAAAAAAAAAATCTAAAAGAAGAGCGGCTTTGCTGTTTAGCCAAACTGGACTTAAAAATAACCTTTTTAAACAGAATGTAGAGTGATATATTTGACAGTGGGTACATGTAGGCTTGTGGGTCTTGTATTATCTAGAATTAATTTTAGAGAAAATTTTGGGTAATAGGTCAGGTGTAGTATTGCGCTTTGCGAGTTCGGGTCAGACACAGGTTTGTAGTACTGGACAAATGCAGGACTCTGTCCTCTACCAAAGGCTTTCCACGCCCTACTAGAACGGCACTGAAACTCCGTCTTAGACAACCAGTGTAGAATTGATCAGTTCTACAATAAATATATAAACAGTCAAACTGCATCATATCATCCTATCAGAGGTAGACCACACTTCCTGGACCGCATCCCTTTTTTTTTTTTTTTTTTTTTTTAAATTAAAGACCTGAGTCACCCCTATATATTATCTAAGCCTAGTGTGCTGAGTGCGTATTTTATGCGTATGGCAGTGTATTATTATTATTGTTGTTATCGGTGTGATTGGATGCAGGGATTTCTCAATGTGATGACACATAACAGTGCCTATCAGGGTGCAGAGATTGTGGTTGCCAAGGAGACGTAAGTAATTAATTCAGTGCACGGCTAAGGTGCTGAAGGGTGGGGTGTTCATGTGAATAGACACACACACACACACACACACACAGAATAGTATAAATGATAGTATGCCTTAGGTGAACTAGAGGGGTTTGTGGTATGTTGCTTAGAGCACTAATTATAAATGAGGTGTAATTTCATAGGCCTATTGCTGATATCTGGTTCAATCTGTCTCTGTGAATAGCAAGGACTAAACAGTTCTTTCTATATATAGAGATTCATAAACATTTATAGTTTAGTTCTTTCCTCAGCTATTTTATGCCAGAAGTGGTCTGTTTTGCCTGCTCTCTCTTTCTGCTTTTTGGTCTTAAAGGGATGGTAAAACATTTTGAAAATGTGATATTATTTCATCCCCCCCTTCTCGCTGTTCTGTAGGACAGTAGTGGTGCTATCTTCTTCTCATTGTTACCGCGTACTGGATACTGGCTGGATGCTCCACATGCTAACTGTTAGACTCCTGCCATTGAAGTAGGCTTCCCCCCAGCTAATATTCTTCAAAATAACCACCTAATGCTCACAGTTAGCGTTGGGAGCATCCAACCAGTATCCAGCAGTCAGTAATAAAGAGAGGAAGATAGCTGTCCTACACACTAACAGCTGGGGGGTAGTGAAATATTTTCAAAATGGGTGAACTATCCAATTTGGCTTTGTGAAACCTGTTATCTAGCGAAAGTAGGAGGTAGATCTGTTATGAGCAGTAACCACATATCCTGTGTTCCTGGCTCAAAGCCTCATACAGTATCAGCCTCAGACAAGGCCAGGCCTGAGCCTTGAAAAAGATTACCATGTGATATTGAATTCCTGTAGATTATCTCATCCATGCTACTACTGTCCAAGTGATACGTCTTGGCTGCTGCTAGCAGATGAACTATGTGCAGGATTATTATGTACACTGTGGATGGATACATGAGAATGAGTGAGTTTAATTTCTTCTTAAACATTCAGCTGAACGCAGGACATACTGTCAGTCTGTCTTTCTGGAGAATGTTTGCTGTTTTTGTCGTTGTTGGTTAAGAATCATCTGACAGCCTGTATTGAGGGGGCTTCAATCTCTGGTGAGATGTTTTCTGAAAGGTTTGCGACACTCAAGAGGCAAGGCTGTGATGTGGAGCTGGGTGACAGTTTGGCTTGGACTGCCGTTTAATTCAGGACATTGTTTGAAACATCTAACAGCTCTGCGCTTCCCCATCCCAGGCAAAAGCACAGCAGTGAACGTTTTGATTTTGATTCAAAGCACTTAATGTCAAACCCGTGCTCTTTTAGAATTGTCAGACCTCAAAATGGGATTTTGTATCAAACTTACACAGACACATTGTCTCCCTGGAGGTGGAAATAATGTTTTTTATGGATTTTTCAAAGTACTTTGAATATATTTGCACTCATGAAAAGCTGTCTATTTTTGTCCAGACTGGTTTTAGGTTGGTTTTACTGTGCAGCAAAGCAAAATCTTGCTAAAGCAATGCCCACTCCTGTTATCTCATCACATTTCTCCCATCTACTCACATTGCTTCATCTCCTTGTTCATTATAACTCCTCCGTATAAAACATAAATTAATTATCACCCTGAAAGAGAAGTAGTCTGCTGGCCTGGGGCAAGTTTTGTTTTGACTGCAGTCAAACCACGTAGACTTGCTGGATGAAGCAAGCCAGGCTGAGGCCAGATCTGTTTGGATGGTGGGGTGTTGAGGATGTTGACCTGTTTGTCTCAAATGGAGGACAAAGAGCAGCAGATGTGATTTGATTACCTGTCACATGACAATGAAGATTTTTGCAGCTCAAGGCCCTGTTGCAGGGTGCCCACAGGTCCTTGAAATGTCTTATATTTTACAAATATTAGGGTGGGCCTTTAAAAGTCGGTAAATTTGAATGCATGATGCTGTAATTTCAACAAAACATTTCTATAATTTCATTTAGCCATCCATTTTTGTTTTTTATTTATTTATTTATTTACACTAGTCAGGTGTTTATGCACCAGAGGTCCATTTCAGATGTTATAAAAATTGAAATCTACTGAAACAGATACTGCTGTTATACTGACTTGCTGCACTTAATCACCTGGGAAAATGGCTATTGTAGATTAACTCAGTTTACACTACTTAAGAGTTTTCTGTCATACTGACCTTTTGAGAGACCTCAAGAAAATCCTTGCACTTACTTGTCCTAAGTTTTGTGGGAAAAAGTAATGGCTGGATGTATTACATTACCACCTACTATAATAGTACTTACTAATTATTCAATTCAACAATACATAGAATCATCTAGTTAATAACCTAGCATATTTCTCCCTATCAAGCACTCACTGTGCTGCCTTCAGTCCCCAAGGAAGAAATATTTATTCGCAAATCCTGATGGTAAACTCATATTCCAAAAATGCCAGCCATCTCTGACCCAGTGGAAAAATTTGGGTCTGTGCACCATCAAAAGTCCTTTTTAAAAAGCTCAAACTCTTCATGTTGTATAATCCAAGTCTCTAGTATCCAGCTGTATGCTTAGTATTTCCCAAACACATTTATCTTTTCTCAAATATTGCTCTAAAGACAATTGTAAAATCCTCTAATGTGCAGTCAATGAAGCATGCATGCACAAGTCCATCCAAGCTGCTTGCCCGATGAAATGCAAGCGCATGTGCATGCACACTTCATGACTGAGCATGAGAGGATTTTGGGATTGAAGTCATAAAATTATGGACTTTTTTTGCATTGGGTCAGAGATTGCCAGTTGGTTAAAGTAAAACTCTCTATGTTGGCTTTTGAAGGCTGGACATGCTGCTGCTCAACCCAAAGGCATGCACACAGACCTGTAAACAGCAGTAACAGCCTTTCAGAGTACCATTGTGGCATCTGGTAGACCGGCAACAAGAGAGTCCACACACTGGATGGAGTGTCCAGGCTTCATTTTATTCTATCTTCATTTGCAGCCTATTTCATGTCAGAATTTGATTCACCAAAAGCAAGCTGTTCTCTAAACAGACCAAGGAAAAATCAATTTTTCAATAGTAAATTGCTGAATTCTGCTGAGAGAAAGGACTGGTGCTCTTTTCCCTCTACAGCACAGTCGTCCTCTTCTCTCCTCTTCATTCTGCTGCATAGAGACTGAACACCTAATGTAAGATAATTCAATTACTGCCTTGGACATTTCAAGGTTCTGCCATTGAGTGTGTGTCTATGTGTGTGTGTTTGTATGTGTGTTCATGTGTTTGCCTGGGTATGTGCAACTTTATGGCTTTTGTGTGGGGGGATGCGGAATACAATTGCTATTGATTTCTGTGATGTGAGGCTGTTGTGCCAGTCTTCCTCCCCTCCCCCGCTCTGCTGAGAGTCAATGTATTAGATTAAACTATATCCTCTCTTTTCATTTGAAGCGTCTCCCGGGGCTGCTTCTGTGCTGCACTTGAGCCACTTAAAGCCTGGCCATGGCAATCTTTCTTTCTTTTCCTCCCTTCTTTCTTCTCCCCTAACACTGTCAAAATAATGGCTTATTTAGACCAAATCAGATTGGGCCTAATGACATCAGGCCCATTTCAAGGTTTTACACATCTTCACTGCCTGATTCTTAAGTGCTGGAGAATGAAATGAAAATCATTTTATAAAACCTGATGTTGACTTTTGATTGTACTGTGCTATAGAAGGAAACCCCACTCTCACACAATACTTAAAGGGATAGTTCTCACCACATCGTCAAATAAGCTAATAGAGATAGTTAGCAGGGAAGTGATCTAATGTAAGTGTGGCACAAAAATGGAAATTCAACCAACTGTTTACTTCCACATTCTAAAGTGAGGCAGATAGGGCTGATGTTTTTTTTTATTATACTGTCTTTCTGTTTAAAACATAGCCCAGTGCTGATTTCACACATTCATATGCAATAGGTATTCATGCTCCCACTTTGATTGAAAGTAACAAATTCAAACCCTCTCCCATCATCAAAAGGTATTCTGGGAAATCTAGGAAATTATCTAGGAAATTACTTAATAAATTAGAGGTAGAACAGGTAAGCTGTAAGAAAGTGAGTACTCCAAAATGTAGATTACAGCACTTCATCACAGCGTTACATAGAGCAGTGGTTCTCAAATGGGGGTGCACGTACCCCTGTTGGAGTACTGCAGGGAATGTGAGATTTTTAAAAAATGTTATATAAAAAAAAATCAGTAATGCATTATTCTTAAAAAAAAAAACAAAAAAAAACAAAACAACAACAACAAAAAAACAACAGCATATGCTAATTGATAAATCATTTTATACTCAGTATTCGCTTTGGGTTTTCCCAAAGACGTCATATGTCTGTGTTTGTGGTTGAAATCTACTGCCGTGGTTGTTGAGCAAGGACGCTTGTTCACTATGACTGGGAAGCCAAGAGAAAAATCCAGAAAATGGATTAGTGGTTGAAATGTAGCAGCAATACAGCTGAAAGCAAGAAGCAAAAACAGAAACAACCAAATTTCCTCAGTACCAGCTTGTTTTTTCACACACTGATGGAGCTGGGCTGGACCTCTTTATATAGGCTTTTTTTATACCAAATTTTTTTGGCACTAGTCAGGGGGTGCTTTACTGAAAAAAATATTTCAAAGGAGATACATTATTGAAAAGTTGGAGAACCACTGACACAGAACAATATTTACACATATGATTTTTCTTCTTTTAGTATATGTTACCAAATAAAATGAAATAATGTGAATTTGAGAAGGATATTACCTTTAGTCTATATTTTAGTGCTGCTTTCACAGCACTCAAACAGTAGGCTTGAGCTGTCTATGTCATAAACCAGATCTGTATCTAGAAGCCCCAGTAGTCAAACATTCGTGTTCAGAGTCCGAGACCACTGCGGGGGCTCATCTGACACTAACGGATGTTGACAGGCAGGCATCTATAAAGAAACACCTTTCCACAAGCTATTTTTTCATCTATCATCAGTTTGAGCCTTTGATTTGAAGTGAGATGAAATAACTTCATCGATCTTCACCTTAGCAATAAGCAGAGCAGTTATGCAGTTGAAGGAAGTAATTTGAATGGCATTATAACGAGATGAAAATGGTTTCACGTCACCTCGGAAGTGCACAGAATTTTTTCTTACTGTTAAACAAAAGCTTAACGCTGGTAAACACTGCCTTCCTGGTTCCACTGCAACAGTCAACTTGTTTCTCCCATTCTTATTAGTATTTAGATGGCCCATTATTTAACTCCAAGGTAAATCTGACAGGGTCCACTGGCCTTGTAATTCATCTTGCCTTTGGAGAACATCTTTTGACTGGCTGGCTTGTGACGTGGCAGATGGAGCTGAGACTGAATGGGGTGTAAACTGAATGTGACTGTTCTCTGTAAAGGCTTTTCAGGCTGTCAGCTCATGTGTTTGTCCTTCATGTCCTTTAAAGAGACCAGACACTGTTAATTGACTGGCAGCAAGGATATTTAACTAATCCATACAAATGCATAGTCTGCCATTATATATTCTATCTTTTTCAGTGACCTCAGACAACTATTTTTCATGCTGGAGAGCTAGCAAAAATCATGAACCTACCAACCTTCCTTACCAACATTAGCTATATTGTCATTAGCCATTCTAACAGTCACACTCCTTGGGATGTTACACAGCATAAGCAGACAATGCAACATGTCCTCTGAAACCCACACAATCACATGTTGTTTTTAATATTTGATTAAAAAGTCTGAGAATATTTTTTCTGGGATGGAAGGTTTACTTCAACTCTCTAGAGTCGCTTCATACACTACAGCTAGCACAGCTACCAACCCAGAGCCCATTATCTAAAGGCCTAGCTTGTCATGTTAGTGCAGTCCTGCTGAGACAGCAGCCTTGCCTGAAAAGATGTTTTCACCTGTGTCGACTGCAGAGAAAAGACAAATATGTGTACACAATATGTGATGTGAAAGTCTCAATGCAAACTCAGAAATGCAACTGGAATAAAATTTGTTGTATGCTACAACACCTGTTCATTGAGCCAAATTCAGGTAAGTCAGTCTGTCAGTCACATGGCTCAAGTTCAGTTCAGTTCAATGTTATCATCCCACAAAGGCCATTTTTCCTATAGCCAGGGGATAAGACACCAGTACACACCTAATAACATAAAAAGCTGTACAGTTAGAACACTGTGGGCACAATGTTCACCTCATTAAAACATGATACATATAAAATAATACAGAGAAATATAAGTTATAAAGTGTGGAGAAATGCCTAGCTCATGTCAAATTTACAAACACTATTTTGCTAATAGCTGGGTTCGATGTTGCTCAGACAAGTAAATGTGCATTTGACTTTTGAATGGCAAAGTCACTTGTCTAAACAACTGGCATGTTGACCAAGTAGTTTACTGAAACATAACTGATATTTTCTGCTGAGCAGTGCAGTTGTGTGTGTATGTAGTTTATGCATGCCACTTGAGATGGCTCACTCACTGTCTCTCTGTATAACTCAAGTTACTTATGCAAGCAGAATATAAAGTTAGAAAAAGTGTGTGAAAAATCCAATTTGAAGCAGCAACACTATACAGAGCCCCATCCCATTAACATCATCCATGTCCTGCAATAATCTGGATGACAGGTCACTGTTGACCACTATTTTCTTCAGTCATGTTATATTGTGGGTATGTTAGTGACAGTAGCTGCATGTTAGCACAGCCAGTTTAAACTATACTAAATAAGCTGCCCAGCTAACCCAGCTAATTTTTTTTTTTTTCCCAAAAAAGTGACATTTTATAAATGCCTTACTTTGGAGATAATGTTTTGGTGTCTTGTTCGCTCCACTGTTTAGTCTCTTGGGTTGGATACTGTGTTTCTCTGCTGCAGGCACAACATTTCACCATGGATTTTTCAAAAGGCAACAGCATAAACCACAGAAAAAAACCTTCCTCATCTAGAGGAACTGTATTCATATCTACAGAGAAAGACGTTTGGTTTGTGCAGAGGTAGTGTTTTCTAAGCTACTGTCTGCTGCTTTTAATTTGGGAGGGCGGGACTTAGGATTAGTCAGTAGACCTTTTTCATAGTGGACATTTTGACATGAAGTTGCAGGGTAAGCACAGGTGAACTAATGACACTAATTAAAAAAAAAAAAAAAACTTTATTTGGTGCAGACCCCAGTAAAAATCACATCATCCTCAGGTTTTTTTCTCAGCTAAAAAGAAAATTATGACGCAAAAATGATCACTTCCACTAACATCGCAAATATTATCACTATCACGGTTTCTTTAAAAAAAAAAAAAAAAAATTTTATCATACCATGCAGCCCCTAGTGTCTGCAGGTATTTAGTTTGTCTCATTTTTGATCAGTCATGTTCCGCCCGACTTGAGTCAGCATTTCTGATGTTATAAAACTAAATTCTCTGACCCTAATACTTCCTTTCTACTGACCTGCTACTCCTGCCTTTTGGGCAAATAGCGTTTCTACATTAACCCCGCTCACTTTATACTTCCCTGCCCTACTTACTGGTAGAGAGAAGTCCATGGAAGTTCTTTTTGAAAAACGTAATATAATGTAATACTTAGAATATGTAAACTCTTATAGACAAACTCTGTCCTCAACCTCATTTATACTTAATGTAACTGAAATGTGCCTTTGAATAAGAAAAAGATATTTCTAAAAAGACTTTAAGAAGCATTAAATTTCTCTTTCTGATACCCAAAGGAACCCTGTAAATGATGTAGAAGTTCTTACAAATGATACTTAATGTGAGCAACAGGTATGACTGATCATCTTTAGTTCACTTTTTTGGATAGCATTTTAATGCAGGAGGAGCTGAGGAATCTGTGAAGCTAACGGCTCTTCAAAATTAACAAATAGAGGCCTGTGTAAGACTCAAAAGTTCATCCCACAGCAGTATCATCCAAAGTGTGTCACTGATGTCAGTGTATCAGTGTATGTGTAAGTGTAGGCCAGATAATTCTGACGGTTGAAAGACACACATCATGAAAGAGGAAGCAAGGCAACCAAAGTGCTAAACTGCGAGACTAGACAGACTCTTTGTGTGATGGAATAATAAACCTGAACATAAAGAGAAGAATAGCATGAAGGAAAAGAAAGGGACCCACCGGAGGACAGTGTCTTGTGTTGGATCTGAGATGTACAGAAGATATTTCAGTCATTAAAACATTCCTCTGCTCCCTGGCTCAGGTTCGAGCCCAAAGCTCGTCTATATTGAAGTCAGTTGGCATTCCTCTGCTGCTGCTACACATGTTTGCCAGGGCAGAGCAGCACCTTAGCTATGTGGAATGCAGCTTGCTTTTTATTCTCACTAGAAGAAAAGCCACTGTCTAGCCAGTGCTTTTGGCGGAGTGTTAGCACAGTGTCCCCTGCTTCCATTTCACTTTACCCAATCTCAGGTCATCAAAACACAACAGTGCTGCTGCTTTTAGGAAAACAAATGTGGACAGTTTTATTACAGTGAGGGAATACTGGTGTGAAGAAAATTTGAAGTCTCTGAAAGTTCATTTTCATATTGTAGTGGAATGACTGGCAACCAATGACTGAATAAAAAGTAGAAAAATGATACCAGTTCTAAAATGCCACAGCTTGCTTTAGGAAAAGATTAGCATCGTAAATTAGCATAGTATATACGTTTTGTAGACATTATGACTGTTAAATCAAATTCCATGTAGCACTGATAAAGTCTTACTTTTTGAAACTAGTTTAGCTGAGGGTTTATTCTCAGGTCCAGTACATCCTTCAGAAGACTGGAAGATCTCAGTTCAGGTTTTTTTTCTCTACATCTTTACCAGAACTTGATATGACCAGTGAAGTTCACTGATCCTGCGTCAGCTTTGTTCCAGTGAAACCTGTTCAGGGTAAATACAAAATTCCTTAACCCTGTCTTTTGTCATTCATATTCCTCGGCAGGCAAAGACAAGTAGAGCTCAGTGGCTGTGCAGGAAGATGACACTTGAATTCAAACAGGACTAGTCAGCGAAACAAGAAAAGTAGCTGACTGGGGGATTCAGGGACATGTAGTGCTCTCTAATACATTGAACTGGCCTTATTCTTTATAAAGTCACAAAGACACGCTGTTGGAATTTTTATTTACACATACTAGTAAAACATGAAGTACCCATTAAAGGCACAGAAGTAGAAGTTAAACGTATTGATAAATAGAGGGTATCTGATTTTTTTTCATGTCATTGTGTTAAAAAAATGTAAAAAAAAAAAAAAAAAAGATCCGTTAGTTTGATTTTTAGATCGACATTGCTAACGCTGACTTGATACTTAGTCTTTAATTTAAATTAAATTGTAAAAGACATTTTATTACAATGAAAGTACATTACATGTTTTATTATTTTAATTTAGCATTTTATTTTAAATGTCTTATTCAATCAATTGTTTTTTTTTCTTTTTTTTAAGTTTCTTTGTACATTAAATGTAAAATGAATTGCACTAGTGTCGTGGATTGTGATATGATATTATATCATATTGTTGGCTTCCTGCTGATTCTCATCCCGAGACTTCATTGTGACTAAGATATAAGCTGACATACATTCATGTGAGCCCAGGATATCAAATGAATCTCAAATTAAACTAAAAAAATAGGTAACTGCAGTTACAAATGTCCCTGGGGCAGCTGGGGAAAACCATTAATGTATATTGGACAGGATAAAATTCCCGGCAACAAAATTATTTTGTTACTGATAATCTCAACAAACTTAATTTTGTTGTAATTTTGTTACACTGCAGTTTTTCTTGTTTGTAATGTAAAAATGGCCCTTGCACATTTAAAAGCTACATTTCAACTGAAGTCATCACATGTGCAGTGAACACTGTGCAGTCATGCCCGTCCTTCCCCCTAGCATGGACTAATATAAGTAAAATTAGTGGTGGATGTGCTGATACTGGTTGACAGCATGTCCACTGTTGCCCAGCTTTGCTACACAGCTAATGAGCTATCCCAGTGGCCCATAGAAGGCTTTTGCTTCCAGCAGCAGGTGGACAGGGCTTTCCTTCTGCTGCCACTGTGTCTCTGAGGCTGGTTAGCTTTTTCTGTGAGTACTGCCTGCTCATCGGCTCCTTGTTAGCTTCAGTAGCCAGCCAGGACATTTGTCTTGCACCGCAGGACATTAAGTCTACATTACAATTCAGGTCAAAAACCCTTCAGTGATTTAGCAGCAGTTTATTTCAAGGCAGAAGCAACTAAATTCGAGTACGATGTTAACCAGCACATGCGGTTCAGTGAATATATGAATTAATATATATATATTTATAATTAATATATGAGTTAATATATGAATTCTGCAAAATGGAAAACACATGAATGGTAAGCGTTGCTAATATTTTGAGTGGAGGCAACCTCTGTTGGATTCTCAGCCTGATACCTTCTCATCATTTCTATCGCTTGACATTTAGGGTGCAGCCCATGAGCAGTAAGCTCCTCAGTGAATGAGGAATTAGAATGATATTCAGAGTTTTGAAGAATGGAAGAGTTATCGCAACAGTTTTTTTTCCCCTGCTTATAGTGCAGAATAGGATTTCTCTAGTGGATGTGATTCACTGTGGCTGCTACATTGGGTTGTGTGGGTAGTGGAGGAATATTCATTCATTCAAATATAAATTTAAATTATTGGACTTCCTGATGTTTCTAAGCTAAATAGAAATGATAACTGGTGTAGTATACATATTTTTTAATTAATATTGACACCTTTTTTGCTTAAAAACTTGCAAGCTGAGCTTTATACTTCGTGTTTATGCTAGTTGCTTTGACATGGAAAGTAGAGAAGTGCAACTCAAGTCCAGTAATGTGATTTTTTTTTTTTTTTTTTTTTTTTTTTTTAATTTTCTCTTTCTGTC
>OMLB01021608.1:21787-39841 GCA_900302555.1 Myripristis jacobus
CGACAACAACACAGGCTTTCATCTGGAAGCCTGGCAGACAGTCTGCTTGGCTTTTTCCTCTTCTTCTGCCCACTGACTAATTCCTGTTCTCCTGCAAAGGGCTGAATCACACCTAACATCAATTAACACTTGTGTGTGTGTGTGTGTGTGTGTGTGTGTGTGTGTGTTGATATGTCTGCTTCATCTAAATACTCACATGGCTTGTCTCACTTTTTTCTTGTCGCTACTTAAGCTCGGGGATAAATGTTCTGTTTAAAGGGTTAGTTTACCTATTTTGAAAAACAGTATAACAGTAACTTGAGCAAAATTATTGTCTTTGTGCACTTGGCAATTGTTTGTGGATTTCGATTTGGCAAAGTTATACTTGATGTTAAACCTCCTTTGAGTGGATTAAGGTGGTTATCTTTAAGAATGTTAGCTGGGGGGAAGTCCACCCCAACAGCAGGAGGCTAACAGTTAGCATTTGGAGCATCCAGCCAGTATCCAGCACTCAGTAACAATGAGAGCAAGATAGCACCACTACTGTCCTACAGAACAGCTGGGGGCTGGAAGTAAATAATATATCACAATTTTCAGTTTTCATTTTCTTTAATATTTTGTTTTGTTGTTTGTTTAATACTTGATTGAGATCAACTTAAGTTTTACAAACCTTTAAAGTTGTTGACATGTGATGTTTGGAGGGCACATAGACTGGAGGCCAAGCTGATTTTGTAAATATAAATAATGTATTTTATTGTCTTATTGTTTGGCACTGTATGAAAAATAATTACTGCTGTTGTGAATTTCTTTTTTTTTTTTTTCTTTTTTTTTCTCTTTGTTAATCTTTCATTTGTCACACACTAGATTTGATGAATTCAGTAAAACTTCACTTTCTTGCCTGGTGCACATTTACTTTTTGTTCTACCACTGCAGCACAAAGTAGCTGCTTGGTTTGGGAAAGAAGAAAAGAAAACAGCCACCACACACACACACACACACACACACACACACACACACACACACACACACACAAAGATTGAAAGCTGAGTGCATGTCTAACTGCATTTGTAACTTCTGAACCTGGAAGTAATTTTGTTTACAAATGGCACTGGAAGGCTGCAGATATGCTAGTGAAGTCAGAGATACACTCCATGTGAAAAAATCTGCAGTGCTGGGCTGATATGTATTTTTGAAAAATATATATTACTGGGACAAAATTATCGATATTTGTTTACATTTTTATTATATTAACACAGTACAGTCAAGTCGTCAAAAGAGCAACTGTGTTCAACTCCTGTTTTTCTTTTTGATAAATCATCTGTCTTCAAAAAACAGTTCATTAAATTGAAAAGTACCTGAAGTGATTGCCACTTGCTATAAAATGCCTCACCACAAAAATGTTTTCTGAAAGCGCTGTCTCATGACTGAACTTGGAACATTTAATATAACACACACAATTAAAAGAGGCCAGCACATTGTTTTGCCACAACAAGCAATTTCTGGTCTAGTTGTACTGTGGCTACGTGGGTGCAGGGAAGCAGGAATTCATTAAGACGTGTGAAGACTATACTCTGACCTTGTTCTGTCACTCTGAAAACATGCTCCGACCTGGCCCTAATGGTCTTATTAAAAAGAGTAAATAATGATTCAGACAAACATGGTTTCATAACAAGTTGTATCAAAGTCACAGTGCTGGCCAGTGTTCATATTGTATATGTATTCGCCAACAACTTTTTTCCAGCATGGAGATCAGACAAAAACAAAACAAAAATGAACAAAAACTGTGACAAAATATCATGACATTTGCAAGGAAACAAACAAGTTGTATATTTGATATTAACCACAGTGAAATAACAAAAGGTAGATGGAAAAAAAAATAACTGAAAGACTAATTTACACAAATTTACCATGGGAAAAATGGAAAATGATTTGTTAAAACTATTGTCTTCATCAACTACAACCACTGATGTTTTTGTTGAAAAAAATCGAGAAACAAAGTAACAAAATTCTAACCAAAACTAAAATGCCTTTTAGTCAAAAGACTAAATCAAAATTGTTTATCAAATCCTGCTGCTGTAACAGAAAATGAAATGAATATAGTGTGTAAGGATAGAAATTTCTTTGAGGAAGTTTGCTGGGGCCACACTGAATCAGTAGTAACAAGGAAAGGAAAAGGAAGCTAGAGAGAATCATGACGCGCTTTGTGACTTCTGGACAGAACTGCGTATAAAACTTTATGGGGATTATCCAGCTGCTGTGTCTTTAAGTCAACTTCATTATCAAGGAAATGGCAAAATCTGCACACATTCCACACATGCATGCTGTACACACACACACACACACACACACACACACACACACACACACACACACACTATGGCACATGAAACGTTTCATTTATTTATATTGAGGTTTGGTCGTCTAGACAGCTGAAACATCTATCGTGTGCGTGCCTCTGTGTGTGTGTGTGTGTGTGTGTGTGCGGTTGGGTAGGACAGACAGGATTTATCTAACTTCCTGTTTTGGGACTGAGTCACAGGAGTCTGGCTGGCTTCGGATGGTCTTTGTTTAGTTGTGTTTCTCTCTCTGCTTCTCCTGCTTTACTATCAGTCTGGAGACACACACACACACACACACACACACACACACTTTAAATATTTTTCAGTCTGGTTCTCCCTCCAGTTGAACCATCAGATGCAGTCCCTGTACACAACATGTTGGAATATACATTTGGTATATCAAACACAGACTCAAACTGACACCGTCAGTCTTTCACCAACCTAATTTCCAATGTCAGCATGACTGGTAAAACATTCCACCAGTCCTTTAATTTAAAGCTGCTGCCATTTAATTCACAGTGCAAACTGAATGTGACACTGGAATAAAGTGGTGTAAAGGGGTGAGCAGTTTGTCCCATCTTGCTGAGGAGCCAGATTCTGATCAGTGTGGACGGTGTGTGATGCTGGCTTGGTCCTATGTTAGTCACGTCTTTGCAACTGTGCCGGCTAATCCGTGTAATAAAAGTTATTCTTGCTATGGAATATTTTACTAACTGAAGCAGTTTTGCGCTTTCTTAGTTGACCATATTTTTCTTATAACTAGGTTGAGCCAGCAACACATTTTAGCTGTCACATATAGCTAGCTGGCTAATGGAGCTTTCCATTGACTGTCGGATGTTCCTACTTCCCACCTCTGTGCTGAATGTGTTGCAGCCGCCATGGACGCCCACAAGAAGGCAGAAACTGACCTTCTAACAAGAGTCAATGATGATAGCTAACCAGTGTTGCTTCTCTATCCCTTCAGCAGTGAATTACTGCTAAAGTGCTGAGTCTAAACATAACCTGAATTGCATCATACTTTCACCAAAAAAACATGTCCAGGATTTTAGAAGTATTGGTTTGTATTATGACAAAAACATTTTTAGGACTAGAATCTCATCTTGAGTCACAATTAGGCCCAAACAGCAACAGATATGGGACAAATGTAGATTTGTTGCTCGGAAGTATCACCCCTACACAAAAATCCCAAAGTGAGCTAACATTAGCTGCTAATGTTAGCTACAGTAGGCTAGCTACAGCCAGTCATCTTCACTGCTAGTGCTAGGTCCGTTCATCAAATTCAAAGAATACACTGCTATAAGTCTGTACCTCTGTAGAATACACAGAACACTAGATTGAAGTTCAACCTGTTTTCCGATAAAAATCCAGTCAGAGTTTGTTTATCGTTGACTGTGCTGTCCACCATGTTGTGGGGCTGTATTTTGGCAAAGTCACAGCTTTTGGACTTCAGTGGGAAGCACCATCAGACAGCAGTTCATAGCAACACTAAATCAGGTCATTGCTTGACAGTGATGGCCATTCTCTGTTTTATATTTTTGCATTTCCAGGCAAATGGCTTTTTTGGCAAGTGGCAATTTTTCAATACCCATCTCAAGATGTTATATTTTTCCATTTATTTTTTACATATGTATTTCACCAAGTCACTTCTGTAACTGGTGATTACTTAATTTTCAGTTCATTCAGGGCTTTGAGCCATTTATTGCAAAGTTGGTCAGTTATTACTTCATCATTTGCTACACATCATCCGGGAACAATACCACCACCAGCCAAAACACAGAGTCTCCTTAGAGTTAAAAGGACCACTGCCATTAGCATTTAGCTTTAATTAGCAGTGCTCACTAATGAGGACGACACTGTGGAAATAGCATTTCAGTCAGCCTGCCTGAGGCCTGATTCGTACTACATTTATTTGATCCACTTAGGAATTCCAGTTGCCTGCCCACTTCCAGGCTGCGTGTCAAGATCCGTTTCAGGAGCAAACCTGAACAGCAACCAGATATGACTTATTTTTTCATGGCAGAAATGTGAAATCAGTCAAAGTGGTTGTAATATAACTTATGTCTAGTAGGACTTGGTGATATGGAGTTGTGGCTGATAATGATAGATGATAGATTTTTCTCTCCTTTAAGATGAAGTAAAAATGATTCTGAGGGTGTAAAAGTCTAGTATACATCCTGTAGATCCAGTGTTTTGCTTTTTTTTTTCTCAGCTGTTTGGGAAGCAGCTACGTCCATGCAATGATGCAGTCGTAGCGTACGTCACTCCACCAGTTACTGTGTTCCTTTTATAAGGACAGCCTGTAGAAATGAATTGAGAAAGCCATGTCAGAACAGCAGAGTAAATGTTGGTCCTCACTCCTCTGCATGAGTGTCTGCAGGCATTTATTTACAGGCATAGCAAAATGATGAGGCTGTACGTACCCTTTCAAACCTGATCAAATTCACTTAATGTCTTTCCAAAACATGGGGGAAAAGGCAATGAGAAAATTAGCAGAAAATTCAAACAAAAAAGCAGCAGAAAATTAGCAGAAAAAAATAGCAGAAAACTATATTCATAATGATGTCGCTTGCAGCGGGCAAAGTCACTTAAGTTAGATTAATCATCAGATTAATTGTCAGATTTTTTGTGTTTAAATACTTGTGAAAGGCGTTCATCTCAGATGCCAGAACAAAATTGACCGGAAAAATTCCCAAAACAAAAAATTATAAACACAAACAAACAAAATGAAACAGAAAAACAACAACCACAAAAGAAAATGAAAAATTATTAAAACATTGCCAGAAAATTAGGGAGTAAAAAATACAAGTAGACTTTATAATTATTTTAAATATGGATTTAATGTTCAATTCATGAAAATGACCATACCCCACCCCTTTAACCTGTGTTCTGTGTTAAGCCGCTGTCTGATGTCCTGTGCCTGCACACCGCTGCCTGCCTGCCCGTCCTGTCAATAATTAAAAGGTCTTGCAAGGTGTGATGCTGTGTTGCTTTCATCTAGCCAGCCATGCATATATGTGTCTGAAACCCACCTGCTATCTGTCTGCCCTGTGCTGGGGGGACAAGAACACATTGTGTGTGTATGTGTGTGACCTGGTTTGTTTGTACTCCTCTGTGAATCCACTGCTAATGGCTTGAGACCGTCAGGATTGCAGAGCACACTGTCTAGCACACTTGTGACTCGGTCAGTGCTTGACCTACAATTTCAAAGTATTTACAGGTGCCATGTAGCCTGATATCCAGACTGAATGACTTTTCCATTTCCACTCCATTATTCAGGCTGACGTTGTCCCTGTGTTAGCTGATTTCTGCAGGCGGAGTGATTTGAATCCCACTAACCAGTTACAACACAGTGACATAGCTTTCACTTGACATTATAGCTGCCCTGTATGTTTTTTGGTTTTTTTTTTGTTTTTTTTGGCATATCATCTTTAGATGTCAACTAGCTAGCTACACCTCAACTCTCTTTTTCTGTGATGCCTGGACGCTACCCTTTATTATTCCACCAGGCAGAACAGCTACACTGACCACTCTGTTGGAATTGAAGGAGTTGAAACCTTTTTTCACTCTCGCAGGTACCTCACTGAAGAAAGAAGTGATTGTAAACAAATTCACCGGTTCTGCCATTGTCGTTTGTTTTGAGTATCTGTCAGAGCGTTTGGACCCGGAAATAGTATTTTGAAAGGGTCACACTTAAAAACCGAAAAGTTTGGGAACAACTCTCATTGAGAGAATGTGAGACATTACATCACTGCTGCCACAGTGCCACTCTCTCTCTCTCTCTCTCTCTCTCTCTCTCTCATGCATACACACACACACACACACACACACACACACACACATTGTCTCATTTTCCTTCAGAAAAGCCATGCTCTCACTTTCCAGTGTGCTCTTTCTCTCTCTGTCTTTCTCTGTCTCTCTCTGTCTCTCTCTCTCACACACACACACACACATGTTTGTAACACAGCTGGACAACATATGGGTGACTGCAGAAAAAGGCCAGCAGTCTATAAAGGTTGCTCGGGGTTTATAGTTGTGCAACCTCTGTCTTTCACCTGGAAGTAATAACAGGCAGTTTATCATTCTTTCCCAAAAATACACTAGTGACCAAACACTATTCACAATTCAGCCAGTTATTAAATAGTTGCCGCTATGGAAGGACAAAGCTCAGGGGGAAGTTGCCTCCACAAGAGGCAGCGTTCAGGTCGCTCTGTGGGCTACAGCACCCTGCTCAGGCCTGGGTTATGTCAGGGCTGGTGGGGGAACCTGATTATTGGCCTCCTGCATGGAAATTGGGATTTGGGTAGTGGCACGCACAGTAAACTGACATTGTATCATAGTTTTGATTTCCGTGTTGGTGCTCAGACATTTATTTTCTTTTTTCCCCCTTTTTTTCTTTTTTTTTTTTGCAGTTTAGACTTCCCCTAAACAGTATAGTAACAGATATCTACCACAATCAGTCAAAGCATATCATATCAGAATATCAGAGCTGCATCACTGACAGGACCGGACGTGATATGTCAGAATTTTCACTATCTGCCCCATATATTGATATGAAGGATGCATGTTTGCTGATGTGCAAAGCAGTGATGAACGAGCAGGCCTTGTGGGAGCAAGTCAACACCATGCTGTCTGAAACAAATTGAGTAAAGAAGGTATCTGGGTTGAATAGTCCCAGTGCGCCACTTTTCAGCAGCATAAAAAAGCTGTTTTGTTGACAGATTGGAGCATGTTTCTTTGAGCTAATTTTAGGCCTCAACTCTGTAGGTTTGTGTTTCAGCCAAATAATTTTTCCTGATCTACCTGGATGAGAGTGCACAAGACGATGAGTGTTTTTGTCTCTGAGAGGGACAAAAGTGACAGGAGACATATGTATTTCAATTTTTGTGGCTCTTTGTCATTTGTAATTGAGGATCACACACAGTGAACCAACTTACAAAATTATGCCACTCATGTATTTATTGTAGTAAAACTGCTACTTGCAGGTTTAGGATTGCAAGTATAAAATTGTGGTTGAAAAACCCAACACTTTTAAAGACACTGAGTGCCAAAACAACAAAACGTCTAAGTTTGTATGTATGTATCAGCACAACTCTGAAAGTGTACAGTGTATTATTATGATTCCATTATATAATTGATCAGTCTAAACTCTTAATAAACCCTCCCTCTCCCTCTCCACCCCCTATCCATTCCCTCTTCTTGTCCTCCTCTTCCTCCAGCTCTCCAGTGCTACTGTGAGCGCTGCAGCGCTAACTCCAGTTGCACGACAGACGGCGTTTGTTTTGTCGCCATCCGCAAGTCTGGCAGCCGGCAGACCACCGAGCGCAGCATGTGTGTACACGAAAATGAACTGATCCCGCGAGACCGTCCTTTCATCTGCGCCCCGTCTGTCAAACATGAGACGGGCATTTACCCCATGTGCTGCAACACCGACTACTGCAACAAGAACCCTGACCCCAGTGTCTTCCCTGGTAAGATTACCCACATTGACATTACTCTGAAGACCCATACCAGTGATTTTGAATGTTTTGCCCTTTTACTACAATGTAGCCACATTTTATATTACAACAAACCATTTCGTGCGGGGGGTAGTTAAATAATCAGAATTCCTCCATTTTTGAATTTGAAGTTTTGGCTGAAGCGGCCATGTTATAATGTTCTGTTTCTGTGGCTAACAAAACTGTCACCATTCATAAACCACAGAACTGATCATTTGCTGTGTAAAACAAACATGGGAACAAAAAAAAAAATAGGAGGATAACTGAACAAAATCAGACCAACGGCTTTTTTTTTTTTTTTAGTGATCCAAGGCAAAAGAGGCAGCTCCTTAAAAAGATAATGAATGCCCACTGCGGCAAGGCACCAGTGTTGCCCGGGATAGCAGTTCCATTTCTCATGTAGTTCAGTGAGTGAAGACACCTGCCAGAGTTGTAGTAAGAAAGGCTCATCATGCCCCTGGCCTCAGCAGCATCCCTTCTGCTCACAAGATATTCTAGCTGGTGTGAAAGAATAGTAATGATACAGCACTAAATGCATGTGGAGTAAATGGCTGGCACAGATTCCCCATTTCAGATCTCCATCAGCCCCCCATGGTCAGCCACCTATATCCATTTACAAAATTAAATTTTAACTGTATACAGAGACTCCCATTGGCAAAAGTTATTTAAGGTAAGATAAGCTGAGGTTTGCCAGCTTGGATGTTTCTGTTGTCCCCGTAGTGCTCAGGCAGTATGAACAGCCTTGTTTTGATTTCTCATCCTCTCCTCTAGCAGTTGATGGCCGCTGCATTTAAAGCTCTTTAAGATTAAGAGCAAAAAGGGGCTCTTTTCACAAAAGTATTAAAAATAGAGGAGCAGTTTTGGTCCAGATTTTTCACCAGAAACAAAAAAACAAAACATTTTCTACTTTAGCTTGCTTGGATCCGGGGTAGGTAAAGTTAGTAGAAAATGGCCCATCATTAACGGTACAAATATGTTAAGTCTTGGAACTTGTGGGGAACGTTTTTCAAATTATCTCAGATTCTCTCAAATCATGGAGTTTAAACCAGCTGGACAAATCTGCATCTGAGTGATGTCTCAAAAACAAGGAAGGCAGATGTAGCAGCTTAAAATGTCTGCAGATTGCTTGCAGTGCATAGACAAACCATGTCATGCATTTTCAGAAAACTCCTTGATCCTCAGTTCTTCTTAACAAACACAAGATTTCCGTATTGTCATGTCAGTGCCAACAAATCAGTTTGAACATTCAAATAAAAGTTACATGTACAGGGCTCAAAATACCCACCTGCAACCCTCAATTTGCAGAAAAAAATAACAATAACAATGGTATGCAGATGAGTCACGTGACACTTACGTATTCAGCACAGTAAATATGGAAGAAGCCGCCAAACTCAATGTAAATGCATTGAAGTCGGCGAACCTCAGAACCCTTCAAAAACTCACGGTAAGAAAAAAAACTCCCGAATTACCAGAAGCCACAGCCACTGAGGACGAGTCCGAACGTTCTGGCATGGTTCCTTGGGGAAGAGGACTCAGCAGGTGCTTCATCGCAAGAGCCACCAGCGGGGCCATCCCGGGCCCAAGGAACCACGCCAGAACCACCCGACTCATCCTCAGTGGACACATGACATGTAGAAGATAATGCAACTCTCAAATCTTTGTTTCAAAGGGTGAGCAATAAAGCCCTGTACAAACAGATTAACTCTGTTTTTGTTTCACACAATGTAAACTACATTGTTAAGATGTACAAAGCCATGTATGATGCTGTTGTTAGCTTTGCCAGGCAAGGTAGGTTATAGTAGGGCAGGAAGAACAGCTTGGGTATCTGCAGAAAGTTTTTTCAGATTGCAGAAAAAAAAATTGACAACTTGCAATTTTGCAGAAAACAGAAAAAAAGTATTTTGAGCCCTGCATGTATTTTGCATGCCTTGGGAGCCAGTTTGGACCACGTCAAGAGAGGGTGTTTCTGATGCCCTTCTTTTTGTTGCATCTTCTGACACACTTTTAAACTCACTGTGGGTGTCTAGGTTCTAGTGTTAACCCAACTGGTTTCACAGCCACTATGGAAAGATAGGTATGCTTTATATATCATCAGAAACATTGTATATGGAGAGAAAAAAACTCAGTTGAGTAGAGTTGCAGTATTTGATCATGGGATTTTTGTTATTGTTAAAGATAGATATATTATTGCTATTGTTATTTTTTAATGAACCTGGAGGGTTCTGAACCTGAGCAGGTTCGGGCTGACTGACTGCACTATACACTGCACAGAAAGACAGGCTGCTCATTTGGTGCTCAATTTATGCATTGAAATGCACATGACAACCTGACAGAACTGGTATAGACAGTCACTTCAGTCTCCAGTATTGGAGGTTTTGCCTCTTTTTCTGTCTGCTAATAAGCTTAGCATACAAAGTTTAATGGTGTTTCATGAACCCATTGGGAAGGTATATTTGAGCTTTTAAGGGAGAAGCTGAAGCTCCCACTTTGGTCAGTAAGTGTGGAGAGCTAATCAGTTTGTCCTTGCCGACCTCTCCATTTTTTGTGCTTATCCATTAATAGCATTTTGAGATATCCTGCTAACAGACAAGCAGACAGAATGTAGTCAAAACATAAACCCCCGTAAGCTTGGCAGGGTTAATAAAATAAAAAGAAAAGTGTTTCTGTGCTGTTTATCTCAGGCATTGGTGGATATTGGAGGCCAAGAACTGTTTGTTTGGACAAAAAGAATGGAGGATGTTGTGTTACAGAACACTTGGGCAGAATGGCAAGCTCATCCCTGACTGATTCAGGCTTTAGTGCCCCATTAGTTTACATTAGAAACATTCGCTTAATGTCATTCTCCCGGCTTGCAAAAGCAATTGTTGTATTGTTTTTGTGCCTCTTTCAACTGCCTTCTGTTGTAGAGGAGAAGGATCTTTTCATTTTGTCTGTGGCATGAATGTTTAGCAAAGCTTTCATGTAAACCCGCTGTCTTTGTCTCAGTGCCAGTGCCTGGTTTAGCATTGAAAGTTAGCTCATTTCTTACAACTAAGGCTACATTCACATTGCAGCTGAATGTGTATCACTTCTGACAGGCCAAGTTTCCTTGGCCTGTCAGAAGTGATACACAGCATGGAGAGCCTACAGAGAATCAGTTGAACTTGCTTGGAAAGGGGCCGCAAATGGTTGTTTTGCTTAGATTTTACAATTTAATTAACATTTTTTCTACAGTTTACCCACATTATGTCATTTTATTTATTTATTTATTTATTTTTGTTGCAAACTTTGCCAGTGAGGCAGTCATTTTTTACTTAACCCACTTAGATTAAATAAATGCTTGCTCACTATTTTTATGTCAGGCCAACTTGGTTTTGTTTCAGAAATAAAGGTCTTGAATAAATACTGTCTTCATCTCTACCGTCTCACACTGCTCTTCAGACTGTCTCTGTCAGTTTTCGTTTTTTCTCTCATGCTCCTCATATTCTCCTTTTTGTATTTTCACGGTTATCATGCTAGCAGTTGATCCGAAAGGCTTCGTCAGCAGCAGTTTTGTGGTAAAAGCCATAAAATTGTCTGTCCGGCAATTACTTGAACTTACTTGCCTTTTGTAGTTCAAATTTTTTTTTTTTACACTGGTTTTTCATCGCAGTTACCAACAATACCAATTTTTGTCACATGATGTCAGAGGGATCAGACACTGTACAGCCCAGGTGGGAATCTAAGCCATGACTCCCAATGCACAGGTCAAACTCTTTGGAAGACTAACCACTATACTAACTGCATGTTTAATGAATTATAACATATTTCGGTTAGTATGTTTCCTCCCTCTTTTTTGAAGGTAAACCTTGTAAAAAAAAAAAAAAGAAAAAAAATGTGCAAGGGTTCTTTCGAGAACCCCTAGGGATGCTTATTGATAGAACCTTAACCCTCCTGTTATGTTCACATTTTTGAACATCTTTTATGTTTGGGGTCAATTTGACCCCTGCAATTTAAACTTCCACGAAATTATTATGACTAAAATTGTTACCAAAGTTTATGTGTCACATACTTTGTTTCTTTGTTGATTACCTAAATATCCCTTTAAATAAAACATAACTCCTCCCCACCCCCACTTATACATCCAGTATTCCTATTACGCGACAATGGAAAAATATGCAAATCACCATAAAATCTCACTGATTGATCTGAAATTGGAAAAATATATTAATTTTGGGTGTGTAATGGCTTTATATTATTTCTAAGTACAGATTTTTGTTATTTATAACCAGTGCGTTACAAAGTGTGAACAGGACATTGAAAACATATCAACATGTCAATTTCATCTTTACCCGGTAGTGCCCATTACATTAGGAACACTCATTAAATATGAAGCAAAAAAAAATGATGTTAATCATTCATTTAGAGACGTTAAACACTGGCTGGGGTCAAATTGACCCCAAACATAATAGGAGGGTTAAGAATATTTTAGGTGTTCATTCGCCCTTGCGAGGCTCTTTTACATAATTATTTAGAAAAGCCTTGAGGCTGTAAATTTTTAACAAGAAAAATACTTTTTCTTGTGATCCTCTGTTGACCTATGAAGAGGAAATCCTAGAGGAAAAGCAAAATCTTTGCAGCTCAAGGACACTTCCGCAGGGTGGATTCTTGTCACTATGACCCCAAGTCTTCCTGTCAAAGGATTTTAAATTCATCACAAGGATGAAAAAGGTGCATGAACCTGTAGATGAGAAGTGGTTTTCTTTCATCTACATACAGTTCAGCTGATAGGATGAAGACATTGTGGCTGCTGTTTTAGGCCTTGTAGTTGAAAGTGTGTGTGTTTGTGTGTATGTGTGTGTTAAGAATAGGCCAAATATCCCATCAGGCTAGCAGATGGCGTGTGCCCTTGCTCCAGTCAGCCTGACAGCTTCCTGGCTTGTGGCTAGCACTTTAGGCTTTGTACTGGCCAGCCATAAGTATCCTCAATATGGACAGTTAACCCTCCAGCAGCCTCCACTCTCTCACTTGATCTCTCACTTGCTGCCTACGTTGATCACACTTTTACTCACATGTTGATCTCAAGGCCGGGAAAAAGCTATTCCAGTCTGGGGTTTTCCCCTATATCCCCTACAGTGAATGAAGCATCTTACTCATGTGTAATGGTATTTTCAGTGTTAACAAATAACAATATAGCTGTCAAGATGTCAGCTTTGATTTGCTTATGGTAAATACTGCTGCTTAATAAGATGAATTCTGTCATCCATGCCTGAATACATCTCCACACGTCCTCAGATACAAGCAAATGTACACCAAATGATGAACCAAAAGGTAAACTAGATGAAATTACAATTTAGCTCATGTGTCCAGAGTGAGCTAGCCAAAAACTGTTGTGCCTGTGACAAATATCCTGTCACAGTAGGATATTTGTAATGTCATGCTTAAATTCCACTTGACATAAGACGCCTATTGCTGCTATTTTTTAATGTAGCGCACAAACTTGCATTATGGCCAAGTGCAATATCTGTATCACATGAGCTGCAATTTTTTGAGAAAGGTGAAAACAATTAGGAGTGCCCTTAAGGAAGACAGTAAAAAACAACTGTGACGCGTGATGCATGTAAAAATCAATTGCATGTGCTGACATCATAATGCTGGCAGCTCTACTTTAAATATCTTGGATGCTAGTCCCTCATTGTGTCCTTCTACACTCAATTCTCCATCCATTCCCTTGAGAACATTGTCTGAACAAATACTGCCAACAGTCAGCTAGATTTGGACCAGCATATTTGGGCTTTCCCTTGACCACGGGATGTTCCATCTTGGGAGTTGGAACAGCCTACCTCCGTGCTGAATGCATTCTATAGAAGATAAATAACATCTGTCCACTGACAGCAAATGACTCACCAATGAGAGAGTGATGATGACATTAGCCAATAATGTTAGCTTTGCTAGCTACAGCTAGTCATCTTCACTGGTAGTCGTTTATCAAATATAAAGAGTACACCGCTATAAGTCTGCACCACCGTAAAATAGAGACTACACACAACGCTAGATTGAAGTTGAACCTGTTTCCAAATATAAATCCAGTCAGAGAAAAAAATGGTCTATGTTTTGTGCCATATTGTAGTGATGTCAAATGTGGTACTTTGACAGACTCTTCATCATTCCAACTTGGAGTTCCTCCTGGCGTACCTACCACTTTTTCATGGAGGAAATTTTGGAACTACCCTAGTTCCGACATTTAAAACCAATATTTGAGGTTCAGACCTTGTCCTTTGTGGACCTCCTTTTATATGATGGATATTATACAGTTTGGATTATAAAATATTTAAATAGTAGGATTTCCTGATTATGTTTCAGATATTAAGTGATTTAACTTAAGTAAACACAACAGAATAGAACAGATGGCTTGTGTTTGTGTTTGTGTGTCTCTTTCAGTTTCAGCCTGGGTCCAGTCTGCTTTATTAACATGACAGGACACAAACCTCTGTCACCACTGCAGCTCTGTATCTACTGAAGTAACACTGCAAACTTCAATTAGTGGCTAGTAACACACAGAGATCTGTCACCATCAGTGTTGTCAGCTATAATACAGGAAAGAGCAATAAATTGAGATAAATCTTAATCTTCTTCATCCGTCTTTTTATTCCTTATTTATCCCTATCTTTATTATTTAAGGTCCCTTTATTTTTATTTCATATGTTGACTTATATCTTTATTGTGCTCTTTTATGTGCCACATTTTATTAGCTGTGGTTTTATTATTCATATTTTTTTATTCTTATTTTTTTCTTATATTATTTTTTTTCTATTCTTTCTTCGTCCTGCAGTGCCCACCGAGAAGACTCCCCCTCTGGGCCCTGTGGCCCTGGCAGCAGTGATTGCCGGCCCAGTGTGTGTACTGTGTTTACTGCTGGTCTTGGTGTTCTACGTCTGCCACAGCCACCGTGGTCTGGGTCTCGGAGCTGGAGGTGCTGGGGCACACCACCACCACCACCACCACAGAGTGCCCAATGAAGAGGACCCCTCCATGGATCACCCCTTCATCACTGTAGGCACCACACTTAAGGACCTCATCTACGACATGACCACCTCCGGCTCCGGCTCAGGTAGGGGGCTGCACCCTGTGCTCCTGGGGGTGGTTGGCTGGCTTTGTAGGGGTAGGGGGCTGCAGATTAGTCCCTTTGTTCATTTCTGTTGCATTCAATCTGTCAGACATCACCATCACTTAATGAAACTTGTGAATGATGTATCTTGGGCTGCAAGTAATGACTATTTTCACTGTCAATTAATCAACTAATTATTTTGTCTTTAAAATGTTAAAAATAATGACAAATTCCTAACAGAAGTTACCAGAGTCAAAAGCAATATTTTAAAATTCCCTACTTAGTCTGACCAGAAATCAAACAAAACCAAATGATAATGATATGGAATGGAGAAAAGCAATCAAATTCCAGCATTTGTGAAGCTAGCAACTGTTTGATATATTTACTTGATGAACTATTGAATGGTTAAGTACAATTCCAGGTCAAAATAAGGTGACATACACTCAGCAGCCACTTTATTAGTTCCACCTGCACAATCCAACACAATCCAATACAACTGTTGTGCCATAAAGTTTGCTTTTCTGATACCTATAATGCTCAGGTTTTCTTGTTGTCACAGTAACAGAGGTGTTCATTCAATTCTGTGTTTGGCATTGAGCTCATAGTTGGACTGGAGTGCATTTTATTGAGAGCTGTTTCTACTATTCTGTCCTCCTCATGTTTGTAAATAGGGAGGACCAAAAAATAAACACCTCTCAGTATAAAGTAGTCCAGTACAAGACCTCTGCAAACTACAACCTCAATAATAAACATAGAATTAAATTTACATATTCTCCACAATGTCAGCAAACTCTGAACATTATAAACTTTCTTAAGAAGTAGAATTTATGGCTGCATTAGATTGTACAGGTGGACCTAATAAAGTGGACACTGGACATTTGTTGTGACAAGGGATGCACTGGTCAATTGACCAGTGACTGGTGAATGGAGGTGGCTCCCCCCACCCCCCAAAATTAAAATGATTGCATACATTGTTTTATTGTTGTTGTTTTTTTAGTTCATTTTTTAAAACAGTGACAGGAAAAGCAATGTTTTGCATACCAGTGATTTTAATGGGCCCTGCAGCTCTAGGTAGCTTTCATCAGGAGCTGTCATCCTGAGTTTGTTCGACTTTTCCTTCTCTGTTCCACTCTGTCTCTCAACTGCAGCTTCTGTGTGTGTGTGTGTGCGCGCGTGTGCATGTACGTGCATCTTCTCCCTGCCCCCTCCCTTACCCTATCCTCTCCCTTGTAGTTTATAAATACTTCTACTTGTGAAGAGGAACTGGCCACTAGCTGTAATAACCATCCAAATGAATTCACATGCACAGTTACTGGAGGTGCAGCAGGTCACAACAGTAGCAGTGCAGATTGTATCACACAGGGTTGATGCTTGAATATTAATGTGGTGTTTTCAAGATTTGTAAAGTGCTTGAAAAATTGGAATTACATTACATTGTATCGTTGGGCAGGGCCCCTCTTGTTTGTCTTTTCACTGCATTGAGATGTAAGGAATTAATACTTCAAAAAACACCCTAATATTTATTAGCCAGTCAGTGAAAAGATGTTTTTTGTTGTTGTGGTTATACCACAAACTTAACTGTAGTTTTTTGTGAAAGTTTGAAAATTAAGGAATGTGAAATACATACTTTCAGTTCATCTCATCTCAGTTACATTTATTTCTGAAGTCTGTCGCTTATTTTGCTTACTTTTTTTAATGTGAAGCTCCTCTATGAGCTGCACTGAAACCCTCTGACTCACAGGATCACTCACAGGATATAGTTGTGCTCCATTTGGACACGCTGGCTTGCCACTTCTTATTTAACGATGTGGTCGAGGCAGAGCGTTTAAAAGGAGTGTGGGTGGCACTGTGGTGGCTGCTGGATATGAAATGTATGTCTGTAGCAGTGAAAGTAAACAGTAAATGAACTATTGTTGGCTCTTTATCAAAGCCAAACTTCAGATCATCATTGTGCTTCTGCAACATTGTGATGGTAATCCAGTGACAGTTTGACTAGAAGGTAGTCGTGTTATCTGACATACAGCTAAAATCCAGCCGAAACTGAGCTGTTGTTGACCCATGCACAGGTGTTCAGCTCTCTTCTCAGTCCTCTGTTCACTTAGTTGGTAATTCCTCTGCTCATGTGGCTGATAACATTTTAATTGTTAATTGTATCTCACTGGACGTTCCAGTGCCTGTTGGTCTGCACTTTTGTTCCATTTAGTTTTGTGTACAGAGTCACAGCCCGATTGCAAAGTACGAAAATATAATTAATAATAATAATAATGTAATTGGCTTTATTGTTTGCAGTATTCCCAACTTTTAAACATGCTGTATTTTTGTGGATTGTCTGTTGTACACTTGCAGTTTAGGCTGAATGCAGCCACGTTCACAACAAAACAACCTATTGATTAATAGCAAAGGATTTACATTATGTAACTGATGACAGTGATGAATTGTTTGTGTGTGTTTTCATGAGTGTAGAGATGGCGGTAGTTGGATGATTCTGCCATCTGCTGCAGTAGACCTCTTGTTGGAGCAGCATACTACCATGACTTGCTCGCCTTTTTGTTTTGTAGCAACTATATGCACACGCTGACTGGCAAAAGCTGCACTTCACGCTAGACATAAATTAGCGCCTCTCCAAGGAGACTTGCACCTCCAGCAGGCTGCCAGAGAAAGACTTGGATGGCAGCTTTCTAGCTTTTTGCACCATATTGCATGAGGAGAGAGAGAGAGTGTGTGTGTGTGTGTGTGTGACCAGTAGGATATATGTGTGCCTGTGTGTGTGCGCACGCGCGCATGTGTGTGTGTTCTGCTGTGTTTTATTGTGTATACTGTTTTAATTACTGTGCTAAATGAGAAAACGTGTGATGCTCATGGGGATAAAAAGAATCAAAATGTCCTCATTAGAACCTGTACATGCTAAGGCTGTCCACTGTGTACTATTGATCAGTTCTACAAATTCCATCAAATTCCATCATGTCTGATGATACTGACTTGACTAGATCAGATTTTTAGTAAGAGTGCAATACTGTATCCTGTCAGTCTAACCCCAGTTTACACACATCAAGACCAGGCTTGAGTCAATTTTCTGTAAATCTGTAAAATGTTGTTTTTGTTGTTTGTCTGTTCTCTCACATTGTTGTCTTGTGTTAAATGTGTTTTATATATATATATATATATATATATATAT
>OMLB01021611.1:0-11228 GCA_900302555.1 Myripristis jacobus
CCCCGGAGTCCCCGATAACGATGATCTTAAAGATGCGGGTCCTCGGTGGCGGAAGAGTGGAGCTCGTCAAAGAGCTGGAGAATTCAACCGAGGACTCCACCTCCGCCATATCAGCCCGGTGCCTCAAGCAGCTAGCTAGCGGGGCACAGTGAGCAGCGGGGCTAACCTAACTGCGGCGGGGAAAGCCCAACCGAAAGATTTCAAGACGGACAACTATTGCCCTTGTCCCCAAAATTCGATGACATCTGTGAAAAAGTACTATTGTCCTCTAATACTGATATTTACACAATGTCAGTACACACATCTGTGTCGCTAAACAAAGCCTCCCGGTGGTTAAAACATACTTGCTCACTCCCTGTCACTGGACGTGTCAGCTGTGGAGCCACGTACTTTGTTGTCAAGGAACACACATCTCGCGAGACAACCACCAAACCCGCCCACCTCGCCTGTCATCGATGCTGCGTTCAGAGTCCTATGGGAAAGACGAATAATGTAGGCTTCCTGGTTACTGCCAGACTACTCGAGTCAATTGAAAGCGAGTAACCACAACTACAAAACACTGTTCTTATCAGCTTTCTACTAAGGAACACGAAGAGTGGCAAACGACTCAGATTTCCGCATTGGGCTTTTGTCAGCACTGATAAGGTTGTCTGTCTGGTATATGGAATGATATGTTAATGTCAAATACAACCAACAAAATGAGTTGTTTTTTCCGATAATTCAGGGGTGTCAAACTGGTGCCATGGAGGGCCAAGAGGCTGCAGGTTTTCATTCCAGACAACAGCCTAAGTTATACTAAACTCTGCTTGGCAAACTGTGAAATCCCCCTCAGTTTACTACATATGCAAAATGTGAAGGATCTACATATACAGGGTGTACTTTCAACCCCAATCCAAACAAACATTTTCTAGGTCAATCAGTGACCAAAGAAAGCCCATAGCTAAAGTCCATGTCTTTTACTTCTACAGAGATCTGTCATCAACATGTCTGTGAGTAGTGTCATATTTTACTTAATTATGCAGTCAAATATGAATTAATAACTGACATTGTGCTTAACACAATGAGAAGAAATAAGTGCAATGTGAAGTGAGGGAGATTGGGCTGCGTTGCATTATTCGATTGGACTTTTGTGACTTTTTTTCTTTGTATTCAATCCTTTTGTAGATTGCAATGTCATGTTTACTGCAGCTAATCTCTAAGATAGATTTAACGTAACGAGCTACAGTAAAATCTGACTCATCATTAGTCTGGGGAGAGTTTAAGGGCACTGTGATGATCTAAATGTTGTTTCAGAGGCTTTTCCATCATGACAAGAATAAAATTCTTGCAGACACCTTGAATATTTGAATATATGCATGTTGTCCAAATTAAACATAGGGCATATCAGCACAAAATCTTGGCAACTTCTATTCAGGAATGTCAGTTTAGGTGTTGTCTGTAGAAACCTACATTGATTGAAGCCTAAAGTTCTGCTTCAATGTCATGGGCCTCAGGGCCCAGGACGCATGGAGCTGTCTCCCTCTCCCCCAGGTCTGGAGGTAGAGTACGGAGAGCTCTTCACCACAAACTCCCTGCGCTTCCTCCATGAGCTCATCTCTACATTTGACGAGGAGGTAGATCAGGTAGGACAAGTGCAAATGCCCTATGTGCTGTCCTGTTTTGTCCATTTCTATGTATGGATGATATACAAGAAGGGACGGTGACCACTTAGGGCAAGTTCCTTGAAAATATCAAGGACTTTGTCTGAACCAAAGCTGAAGAGTCTGCTCTGCATGTGTTGAAATTCTGGTCTCTTCAGGTCCTCCGACTGAGGGTGTCCAGAAAAGCCCAGTTGGACCTATCAGGCGACCTGCCTCGCTTCCCAGAGGCTACCACCTTTATCAGGAGTGACCCAACCTGGAGGGTGCTCCCTGTTCCCCCGAGGCTCCAGAAGAGACATGTGGATATTGGGGATCTGGCCCCCTGCAATACCCAGCGCTTCATTCAAGGTCTCCAGTCACCAGCACAAGGCATACAGGTAAATCATGTACTTGTGACCTTGCATGTATAAGTCCAGCTCAGATCCTAAGAATATTGTATGTTCTTGTTCATGTTCATTCTTGTCACTCTTCATTGTCTGCAGTGAGGCAGCAAGTAGATTCATGGGACATTTCAGATTGCAAATTGAGGCTGTTAGTTATTTATATCATTTGCAATGCACTACAAATGTAACATTGTCTTTGGTTGTTTCAGGTTGACTTTGATGATGGCAACTGCCCCACATATCACAACCAGATTAAAGGCATTCATAATGTTTATAAAGCCGTGCACAACCAACTTCCCAGTAAGTTGTTTGCTTTAAATCAATACTCATGCATGCGTATCCCCAAGAAGATTTGCATCGAGCACATATGTGAATGATCCATCTGAATTAAAATGGGTGAGAATAAAACTCATAATAGGAATATTGTTATGTATTTCACTCACCACTGACCTCCTCCCTGGTGCTTGCAGATACCCCGCCCATATCTCAGGCCCCGGTGCTGATGCTTCGTCCCCGTGCCTGGAACATGGTGGAGCACAACATGATGGTAGTACAGCATCTTCACTGCATCATCCCTTTCAGTTTAGTCAGTCAGTCAGTTCACAGCTATGAACTGGGGATGACCATGAATTGGTGTGTCTTTTCGTCCATTCATTCATCACACAGTGAAATGAACGCTTGGATTTCCATCGTATTTAGTGGGAACGTTCGTCATGGGCCAAGGATGTAGTGCCAAACCTTTTGCACCCCTTAGCCAAAAACAAGTGTGGTAGGAGGAGGCACACCACAGAGAGTCACAGAACTTCCCAACAGATTAGCATAACATCACAAAATTCTCATGCAGTATCCTGGGCTAAGGAGCAACATATTAATTTTTCACACTGATTTGGCCAGGGCCACTGTTTCTGGACTAGAAATATTAGGTCTAGTGACCCTCATTCATTCATTGGCTTATCTGTTCATCTCAGTTGCCTCATACTGTACTGATCAAAGTGGAAGGGGAACAAGGTGGAGGACAATGTGCTTACATGTTCAGTATTTGATTAGAAAGAAATCTGCATCCTGAGTTGACTCCGTGAAATCTGTACTGATTACACTGTTTGGAGGGATGATGCATTTTGGCACCGTGCCCAGTGTTTTAAAGAGTAACACTGAATGGCCTCATGGAGATGCTAAAATTAAAGGTCAGAGTTTCAAGTGCTGAAAGGCCATAACTGATATACTACAAACCTAATATGAGATTCTGATGAAGCTTGAAGGGTTGATGCATATTGTGACTAATTAGCAGCCTGCATCATTCTCATTTAATGACTTGATGCACTTTTCTTTTTTTTTCTCTTTTTTAACTTCCTCTTATTCACATCTTTTGCAATCCATGTGCAGTATAAACCAGGAACTCAGCTGAAATTGCCTGACCCAGTTTCATGTACCCTGTCTTACAACCAGGCAAAAAGTTTTAAGGGAAAATTTCTCAAACATTTTGATAGATAAGTCATCTCAGTCTGTGTGAACGGTGTGTTATTCTGTGTGCTGATGTGACTTTGTTTCTCAGGTGGAAGGGAAGGAGGTTCCTGGTCCTCTCTTTGACTTTGGACTGCTCATGTTCCACTGTGGAAAGAAGCTGTTTGAAAACAAGAGTGGACCATTTTTCTACCTGTCTAAAGTAACACATACACAGATGCACAAAAACAATTTGCAGAATATGAAGGTGACTTATATAAATGTGTACAACCCTATGTAATGATCTGATCCAGTCATTGTCCCTTCTTGCCCATTGCTCTCCAGGTAGAGAGCTACATGGAGGCCAGACTATGGAACGAGATATTTGTCTGGACGCAGCAGAAGGTTTGCACACATCACTTTTGCAGGACATGTAGTTTGTCCTGGTGTATTAATGATAATATGACCAGCTAGCAATGTACATATCCAACTGTGCATGCTCTGTGTGTGTAGCTTGGTCTTCCCCTGGGCAGCATCAAGGCCACGGTGCTCATCGAGAATGTTCTAGCAGCATTTGAAATGGAAGAGATTCTCTACGAGCTGCGAGACCATTCAGCCGGACTCAACTGCGGAATCTGGGATTATTCAGCCTCCTTCGTCAATAAGTTTGGTGAGCCAAGGAGCCCAGCTTTTTTTATAGGTTCCTGACCATATTTTTTTTCTTCCAAAACATCACCAAATCATTCACAGAAGACCCAGGGCCAACTGCACTAATACAGTTAGATTTGTGTGTTGATTATCCCACTTAGAAAACAGTTACAAGATAATTGATTTGTATCAAATTAAACCAACAGGTGCCATTATACCAAATAACCAGCCATAAAAACTAGACGTACAGTAGACATAAAAACTTGAGCCAAAAAAGTAAAAAGGGAATTCAAAGGAAACAATGTCAAGGTCAGTCAAAGTATCCATCAACAAGCCTTACATGAATTATACATCAGTCATGAGTAAACTTCTTTATGTATATGCACTTAGTTACTCTGTATACAGAGTTAAAACAAACAAGATGGAAATTCTACTCAGGTATGGCTGCAAAATTACATTTTTTGGATGTGAGGAAGGAAGGGGCTAGACAGCTTAAGAGGCGATTTCATCGTGCATGTAACTTGTTTCAGTTCAATGCAATAAAAATGTGGTGAATCATAGACTGTGAGACAGGTGTGTGGGAGATTTCCATTTGATTAAGATTGGACATATAGCAAGCAAAGTGATTAGGGTTAGATAATTCACCAGGTTCTCTAATGTATTTTTACATTAGAGAATGGTTAGCAGTGTCAGTCCAAAAGAACTCAGTATTGATTTTTTGAGTTAATGTACGCACACTGAAGGCACACTGACGCGTAGTGAAAAACTCCAGGTCACCGAGAGGCCTTCCTGCTGCCCGATCGCAGTAAATATGTCAACATGGAGAAGCGCTTTCTTCGCAGCTACATGGACCTGTTGGTTCAGACGTGTCATCGGCGGGGGGCGCTGGCCACAGGAGGCATGGCTGCTCTGCTGCTGCCCCAGGACCAGCACAGCGCCACCTATCAGACAGTTCTGGCTACCGTCACCAGGCAGGACCTTGTTGCTTTGCACATTTACACACATAAAGGTCATAACAGTAACAGCAAGAATCTGAATGTTTTCTTTTTCTTCTACACTCATCTTCCACCAAAGTGATAAATGCTATCTTTCTATCATCATGCCTGGCACATTCAAACCCTGTCTCTTGCCTTTTAGACTGAAATTGCTGGAGATCAAGGCAGGTGTGGACGGTTTCATGGTGTATGACCTGGACCTGATAGAACCAATGCAAGAAGTTAGTGACAGCTGTGACATATGAGCCATGCACTGCTTTTATTCAGAGGCAAAGAGGCTACTCCACGTCATTTTGCTTTCCCACGCCGTTTATTCCAATCCTTCATCTTCTCTCAGCTGTTTCAGCTCCATACTCATGGTGATAACCAGCTTCACCAGGTTCGAGATGATGTCGCAGTCACTCCTGAGGACCTGCTCTCCATGCCTGCGGTCAGTCACTCTCCTGGTCTGACAGTAAAACTGCAGGATATACTTTGTCTTTCAAACATGTGTTGTGAAACGCATCTTAAAGGTGTTAGATGTTGCACCTTAAAGGAAAACTGAACTTTGGTGTAGTGTTGGGTCGAAATCTCCTCATTGGCTGCTCTGTGCTCCCCTGAAATCCAGAATGCTAATACCACTGTGTGAGCTCATATTAGACTCCAACGTTATAATTTGATGTGTTTACCTTTTCCTTAGGGGGGAGTTACGCTTTATGGCTTGAAGTATAACATTGCAGTCGGAATACTCTTTATTGAAGCATGGCTGTCAGGTAAGAGCTCACAGATCGTCGTTATTGTCATGTTGCTTGGCTGGGCCAGATGAGGCAGAGTAATCATTTTCATATCATGCTGCCTTTTCCAGGTAAAGGTCACTTTTTCTACAGAGGTCAGGTTGAAGATTCAGCCACAGCAGAAATCTCCAGATCACAGGTGGGTTGAGGGTTAAGCTTTACCTGCCTGATCAGAGCAATCAGGTGTTACCCTTAAGGTGGGCAGATGGTTAAGAGAAACTAGTTGAACTGGTAAAGACCTACATTTGGATACACATTTGTTCTTGTTAGTGTTAAAGCAAAGTGAACTTGTCTAGTTCCCTGGGTGTGATATGAGTCCACATGGTGGTTAAATCTTCTCATTAGTTGCTCTGTGCTCCCCTGGACAGGTAGTCCACAATACTGTATTTCTGTCTCTCCATTCACTTCCAGTGGTCCCAAAATCACTTCCACATCCTAACTGCATTTTAACATTTATTCAGACTTTAGTCACAACTCAACTCAAAATCAACTGGACATACTTTAACTGCTGCAGCAGAGAACCATGACCATGATATGTGAATCCTCTGTGCTGTGTGCACCTGTGTCAGGTGTGGCAGTGGATCCGTCATCAGGCTCGACTGGAAGATGATGGCAGGGTGGTGAACAGGCGGCTGGTGACTGACATCACCCACGAGGTTATAATGGAGCTCAGCACTAACTGTCACACTGTCAGGTAGGAAAAAAAACTCATTCAGGATATTAGTAAAGGAATACCCACATTTTCAGGAGATTGTGCCATTGTTGTGGTAGATGATTGGTTCGAGTACTCCATACTAGCAGGGGCTACATTCCCTGTGGGAAGTTCTCGATTCCCATCAGACCTGGAGTGTGACTTCTTTTGAATCCATAGGAAGTGTAGATGATTGGCAATGGGAGAAAAGCTAAGCTACTCAATTATACTGAGTTGTATTCAGTTTTTAATGTTGACAAATCTACAGGCCTAATAGCCACAAATTAAGACTGCATGTTTGAATATTGGTATGGGTATGACTCCAGGTCCAGAAACTAGATAGAGAAATGCATTCCAAGATCTTGTTCCCATAGTTTGACATGATTTGTAATGTCAAAATTGATAGAATCTATGGAATACCATGTAACTGAAATGAGTCTACTGCTATTAGTATCTAGTGTGAGAATAACATGGAACCTAATAGATTCATTGGAGAAATGAGGGAACTGAGCAGTGTGACAGCTCCATCTGAGGCCACACAGAACCCTCTTACTCCTGCACTTCTCAAACAGAAAACATTGCTGTGAAAATATTAGCAAATGGGGTAACACTTTATTTGGACTGTTCAATGTTAATATGCAGCTATGTTATTCAAAGTTAAAAGTTAACCATGTCTACTGATGCAAGGTTGAGTATTTACTGTACATTAGATAGATTGATATGAAGTTACGCATCGACATTGACACAATTATAAAAAAGATTATATTCACATAAAAGTCAGCAGCTATTGAGTGTCCCCATTATGAATCTTAACTCAAATAAACATTTGCCATTGGACTGTCCAAATAAAGAGTGCCTGAAAAGGTAAATGAAATTAAACCCATTAAAAAGGGAAATAGGGCAGAAATAGCCTTTGGATAAGAAGCTATTGGAAAAACACTTACTTTTATTGTTGCTGATCTTTATACTCATAGTATTTGCCCAGTTTCTGCAATATTTTCAAGATAACTGGGAGAGAAGAACATGGATTATAAACACAGAGACTCCATTTCATGTAACATCCTTATACTTCTCACTGCAAAGCAAATGCAAACGCAAAAAATGTAGATACCTGATTAGAGGCCTCTTCAGCATCTAAAGATGCCACTCCATTGTATTAAGGAAGGAATACCTTCTAAAAAAGGCAGATGTAGTCAAGAGGTTGGTCATTTTCCAAACTCCCATGTTGGAAATGTCTGATTTATGTCCTTCTGCTCTAGCAGGCCTCTGCCAATATTTCAGCAACTGCAGCTGAAATCAAACTCCACTTGAAGTTTAGGATGCATGCAGCTATGTGTTTGTTAAATCTCCTCAGAAAGACACATATTAAGCAATTTCTCAGTTTTGACCAGTGTGACTTGTGAATGTGGAAAGAGCTTTTTCTTGAGTGTAATAGTGCTGATAGTGATTAACTACAAAGCAATAGCACAACTAGCATATGAATAAGAGCTGGCCTAGTATTGAACCCTGAGGAACTCCCATGGTAACATGAAAGAAATCTGATGGCCGCTGGTTTTTAGTGCTTGACATCTGCTGGTGACACAGCTCTGATACCAATTCCACATGTTTGCAATCTAAAAGTCTCAGTCTGTGAAATTCCTTTGACAAATCAATGCAGAGAATTGCAACTTTCAGTTCTAGCCAGGGGGAAAAAAATTATGACCTAACAAGCAGCTGTATCGAGGTGTGGTGCCCAGTCTGAAAGGATATAATGTACTGATCTGACAGAAAGAGGCACATCTGACTGTTAGTAAGTGTTAACATTTTCCCTGAGTATACACATTTTGAAACAAGCACTTATTGCTATTTATGCCAAAACATATTCTTCACTTATTATAGCTTATCCATTAACACGTACTACTGGTTAATATATATTGGGTTCAGCCAATATTAAAAATCTTGGCTCCAAAAGGTGTGTCAGTTGAATTATTTATTTTTTCTGGCTCAACTGATGAGACTTCAAATGCTTCCTTGTCAGAAAACCACCAGGGGACCGTTGTTTCTGCTGTTAGCAGAGCTAAGCCCATCTCCAACTGACAGACCAAGGTTTTTTCCAACAGGTCACACGTATAATTGAAATGACTTAAAAATCACAGGTTTCCTCGCCATCGAAACTAAGAACAACCTCTTCTGGGAGATACTTGGTAAACTAAGGTTTATTATGGGATACTAAAATCCCTGGAGGTGTTGTCATGTGTGCTTGGGTGGCCAAATACACACTTGAATGTGCCAGTATTGCTAAAGGCTATGAGCTGTTCTCATGTATCACATAAATTTGTATATGCTGTACATTTGAGAGGTGGAAAAAGATCTTTTGTCATCTAGGTACACTGTGGCTAAAAAATATTCTACAGCCATTCCTGTTTTAGCTCTTTGCTCTCTCTTCAGGGCTGGCCAGAGGTTGCTGACAGCAGCAGACATGTTCCTGGAGGTGGCCCAGAAGAGAGATTTCCCTGAGTTCATCACCACCTATTTGAACCTGGACCACACTTTTCTCAGTGCACACACCACTGAGCAGATGAAGGGCCTGCCAGAATCTAAACTCTAAAGGCCCGGGCTGGAAGAAAATTTCATATTTTCATCTTAACAATACCTGACACACCACAGCCTTACTCACTGAAAGACAACAATGCCCCAATTGTGCAGAATCAGGTCAAAGCCCGATATTGCCACAGGGGACATCTTATAGAATGGCTCCCAATATTCTGTGTATCACAAGTGGGCAACATTTTGTTTGGATAGTCCCCTTTAGATAATCAACACAATGTCAACTGATAAGTTCAATATCAAAAAGAGTTCAGTAGAATACCAATAAGCCATGAAGTTTCAATATGCCAGTAAAGCATTATTATGGATCCCACCATGAAACACACCATCTGGTGTGTTTCATAATAATCTTAAAGGGTGTACCTTGCCCAGAACTCTGGTGGGTTTCATAACACAGTGGACATCTAGCGATAATGTCAACTAGGCTCACTGTACATGTTTGTAAAAGTTTTGCAACAGACACACAACAGAATGACCACACATATCCTAAAATATTGTTGAAATACGATTTATGGGTTATTGATATTCTACTTAACTCTTGTTGATATTTATCATATATATCAGCTGACATTCTGTTGAACATCTATAGGGGACTATCAAAACAAAGTGTGATCCAAAAAATGAATGTTAGTGCTTTCCCTTTATGCTCAGCACCATATGGTTTTCTTAAATGTACATCACTGTGCCTACATTCCTCTATGCATAGACACCCATTAAAATAACTTCTTTCCAGAAACAAGTTTTATTCAACTCAGTTTTTATTCAGAACTCCTTGATGCTTGTTAAATAGGAGCAGGGTGCCGGTGTGCTGAATCCAGTAGAACTTACAAATGCTTCTGTTAAAAATAAAACCAGTAGAGGATTGATAACGATTGTTGTACCAACAAAGCCATCGAATCAGACTTTGAAAAAAATGGTGGAGTGGGGAGAGGGGGTTATAAAATGAAAGAACTAAAATTAAAAACCCAGTTAACAGAATTGCTGCTGTCAACATTTTTGGTGGTTTTCATAGGACCTCATGACAAATTCCCACCAGGATAAAACTGAAGCGGTGCAGAGAAGTGAAGAAAGGGAATAAATCTGAAGTCTTGGACATTGTGTCCATCATACAAAGCAGCACTCTGGTGTCTGCAGGTCACATCCTGCATGTCCCCTCAGCTTCCTCCTCTTCCTTCAGTTCGTATTTGGACCGGTGCAACACTGTGGTCAAGCGGAGAACTGCAGGAACTGAGTGCAACGCCGCTAGGCCTCCCTGGAAAACCAAGTGATTCTCCCTTTTAAAAGTGTTCGTCCTCTCCTGTTTGGCACACACCAGCTCAGAATTCTGAACCACCACAATTCTCCCAACATCACCACCACTATTACAATGGTACTGTTTGGTTTTGCAAACATTGTTTTATTAATTCATTTGTCAGTTTGTAATATATAAATTACCTTTAAAAACGTGAGAAGCAGATGCACCTACAAGAAGGACATGGCGTGAAAACACAGGAGTTATAGAAAACCTAGACTGTGTTTACAGAAGCTGTCCTAGCCAGCCATTGTCCACTTTTCCCACAATCCTTTTTTACCTCCCCATACCATAATTATTTCTTGTCTCTCAGTTACAAAATAGATGTGGACAGGGTTTTGTTTCTTTTTTTTTTTTTTTTAGTAAAATGGTAATTTCTTTCCTGTACCATCTCTCTTTCTCTCTCACTTTCTTTTCCTTTCTCTCCTGTGGTGCTCAGTCCATCGAGATCAGTGCAATGCAGGGGCGATTCACAACAGCCATAGCCGAGGGTTGGGGCTTGGGGCGAGGGGAAACAGGTGTTGTTGGCGGACTAAGGCGTCTGGCGGCGTGTTCGCGCCTCCTCCTCCTCTCTCCTCCTCTGGGCTCACATGTCGTTGGCCATGTCGTCGTGTTCTCCTGCTGACAGGTCACCGTTGGCACTGATGCTGGTGCTGTTGTCTTGGTAACCAGGGGGCATGAAGGCCAGGGTGTAGGGGTAGATCTTATGACAGGCGGCTCGGTAAGCTTCGGCCGCCTTCTGCTGAGCCTCGCCCAGCTGCCCGTCACGCAAAGCCTCCAG
>OMLB01021616.1:1869-20704 GCA_900302555.1 Myripristis jacobus
CCAAAAATAGGAGAGAACTGAAGTGACAGTTAAGACTGTGAAGTCCAACACAACGCTAAAGAAAGTCTAAAAAATGGCACAAGAGTTCTACAGGGCGGTTACAAACTGAAGCTGTTTTTTCATTTCCTTTTTTTTTTTTTTTTCTTACCCAAAGAGACACAAGTCTAAAACAGAACAAAAACAGTCACCATCACTCTTCTATGCCACTGGTTTCACAAAGCGCAGACCGAGGGCGGACAAAGGAGCGAGCGAGCGCTGCATGGCAAGCTAATCAACTTTTTTTTTTTCCTTTTTTTTTTTTAAAGAAAAAAAAGAACTCCTGGCTTTTCAACTCACAGAACTCATATCTAAAACTTTCATAAGCAGTCAAACAAAAAAGAAAAAGTCCTCCGTGTTCATCCTCTTTTACTTCTTTGCCTTTAGAAATCTAGATTCATTTGAGTTTTGTTGTTTCTTTTTTTTTTTTTTTTTTTTTTTTTTTTGTATTTTTTGACAGGGGAGATAGGCATTCACTTGATATGTGTTGATTTCAGTCAAAAATACCCACATAAAATGGCCCACTGGATGTAGTGCTGAAGTCCTGGGGGGGTGGAGGGTTTGATTTCCCCGTGCCATCTGCATCGGGCACATTCAAATTCAAGCTGATGTGGACAAATTTGCCACTGCCCACTCTGAAACGTACCAGTCACTGGTAGACATTAACAAAATTTCCATCTTCATGAGGAATCCCAGTCAATGACATTTTAACCATGCGCCCCAGACACATTTGTGGTCCAAATGTCCAGATTGTCATGGGTGCTGTAGTCCTCTTTCTCTCTAGCTTCATTCCAGTGGCCGGTGGGTTATATTCTATGGTAGATCTGTCGTTCATTAGATCATTCATTGATTCATTCCTTCATTCATTCACAGGCTTTTAGAAATCGAGCAGGCTCTCTCCTGCAGGCAGAGGAGATATGGTAGGTAGGGGAGATTAGGGTCAAACGTCCCAAAATTTAGGCCTCATAGCAGGAAGGGGAGATCGAGGTCACAAGTTTCCACTGGGCACACAAACGGGTGGGGAAAATCGGGGTTGAACGTTACCCCGTTAGACATCAGAGCAGGTAGGGGACACTGGGGATCGAAGTAACGGATAGTGCTGCTTCTTTTTCTTCTTTTCTTTGTCCAAACTGACAACTAAAATCACTTTTGTGAGGGAGCATGGGATAAGTCTTTCCCCGCGGTTCTCCGAGGAGGTAGGAAGGCTTGAGGCTCCCTGCCTCCCCCTCCTCCTCTTCACGCCTCAGAGCAACACCGCTGCTGGTTTATCTTCACTTTATGCTTGAGCCCGTCATACAGCTCAAAGTTATAATTCTCCAATGTGGTGGAGGAGCGCGATGAGAGCCCGCTGTAGGAGCACGTGCAGTAGAGGAGCAGTCCGGCGCACACCGCCCCGAGCAGGACGCCGAGCGAGCTCATGACGATGATGGTGAGGAGGATGGGGTCCAGCGTGTACAGCCAGGCGTTGTCCTTGTCCTTCTCTGACACCAGAGTGACGGAGGGGGGGTCCATGTCAGAGGAGGGGGTGGAGGAAGAGGAGGGCCAGTCTGGGAAGGCGTACCCTGGGAGGGGAAAAGACAAAATCAGAATAACTTCAACAAGAGAGAAATGTGCTTTACATAAAAAAAAACAACAACTAGCAACTAGGAACTGAATTTAAGCGTTCATCAGGATGGCTGAACAGCTTATTTTGGTATCCACACTGGACCTCAAAGCCCCATTTTTAATGACTTCAGAAATGTGGAAATCTGATGAAATTAATTAACTGCAAAGGTGTGCTCTCTAGTGGGTGAGTGTGTGATACGTGTGTGTCTATTTGGCATCTAGAAGCAATCATCCTAATCCATTTAATGAATGTAGACACATGAACAAGCCAATCTGCAATTAAGTACTGCATTTAGAGTGATTTATGGAAGTGTACACACACATGCACGCACGCACGCACACACACACACACACACACACACAAGTAGTAAACAGACAGTAAACAGAATTGTTTTGCGAGGTAAGGAGCAGGAGCTCTCTTCTTGTATCTGTCAAGGGGCTGGGAGAAACAAGGGATAGTAACAAATACATGTGCACACACGCGCACACACACACACACGCGCAAGAAGTAAACAGTGATTGTTACAGACTGATGTTTTTCTAGATGCCCAGAAGGAAGGTGTCTGTCTGTCTTGCTTTGTCTGGTGCAGAACATGAAAGAGGAGGGGAAGAAGTGGGCAGGCACACACACACACACACACACACACACACACATGCATACACTTTTACATGCTCTCTCACTCTGTCTCCCTGTTATTCTCCCTCTACACACACACACACACACACACACATACACACACACACCAGAGATTGTCTATCACTATTGCCACAGGCTTGTTTCTAGTGGAATCACAACTAAAACATGGAGAGCCATCGGCATGCCTCTGCTTAAAGGGCAATTTCACTCTTCTTTGGGTGAGACTTGTAAAACACCCAATGTAGCCTCGGGCTTATCATGCTCTCTGAGACTGAGCTACAATATTTTCACTGGGAGGAGAGGAGAAGAGAGAGGAGGAGAGGAGAGGAGAGGAGAAAGGAGAGGCAGAGAAACGAAAAAGAAAGCCAAAACCCTACCTCCATTGATGCGGGGTCTGTGGTTGAAAACTGCGTCTTTTCCAAAGTCAATAGGCCTGGGATCTGTAAAACAGACAGAAAGAATAATAACATTTAATCTCAAACAATGCAGTCCAGCCGGAGCAATTTCAGAGTCAGCATCATCATGTGGCGATAACATCACTCCATCTCTCATGTTGTCAGCACACAAGCCCGCACTTGTAGATGGAAATCAAACTACACAAACAGCTCAAAGAGTGAGCGATCTTTTATGAACTTTACAAACAGATCTTGCAAGAAATCTACCAAAAAATGTGCTTTTTTCCCCCCGTGCTCAGTCTATCAATGAGAAAAATAACATCTGGTGTTCCTAAACGTTTTATCAAGACTGCCTGATAGTGATACACCTGCATAAAGCCAGCAAGTTTCATTATGTGATAAGCATCTTTTTTATTTGCTAAGAAATGAAAACAGAGCCCAGAGAGAGAGAGAGAGAGAGACTGAGAGAGAGGGAGAGAAAGAGGGGGAAAGTGGGAGTGTGAACTTAAAAAAAAAAGGCACACACAAACTGTTTCATAGAAAAATATTACTTTTATTACCTTCACATTCCCCACAATATATTTCTTTTTATTCCAAGACCATGAAATTCAACAAGCTAAAATAATGATTTATATCTATGAGGCAGGCCGTAGTGCAAGGCTTTGCAGGGTTTGGAGGCTCAATTCTGCTTCAATTCAGTTTTATTCAAGGAAATTGATATTAAAATTCTCAGATATTAAAAAAAAGGAACAATATCTGGGCACCCGATAATCGTTTATTGCTAGGGCAAAGAAACCAAAAATATATTATGAATCGAAAATGTAATAGATATTCAAAAGATAAAAGGTGAAAAACTAATTTAACAGAAATGAAAAAGATATTGGGCTTCATTTCCTAAGTAAGATAAGGTCATTTTTCAGTGAAAGCCATGGTTAGCATATGTAACCAATTGCATCTTCAAATTATACATTCATTGTTAGGCCTTTATAAACCTGTCTGCTTTTGAACACCTTTTACCGTTGTGTAATAAAGTCATTAAATGTTGAGAAGACACAAATATTGCTAAATGTGATGTGTTACCACATGAACTTAAATGGGACGCAAAGTATTTACTGAAAAATTACATATGACAGTGACCCAATCACATCCTTAATGGTTTAAATTGACCCAAAATTGCCTTTCAACCCCAACAGGAGTGGAAACACCAGGGTTAGACTCACTTTCAATTCAACATGTAGATCATGATCACATCTTTTGCTACTTCTCTCATTCATTTATTTATTGGATTATTTAGAATCAATGATTTGATTGGTATTTTCTGATGACTGCGAACTTAATTTGCCATGTGTTTTTCAGTGCTTGCTGGAGAAGTGTCCACTATGTAAATTGATTCAAACAGACAATTACAGTCAAGGTCTTTCATTCACAGAGGTTAAAAAGTGCACATAGTAAATCTTACAGTGGTGACGTTTACACCCGTCAGGTTATGACAGTTTTACCAGTCTACTATCCGATATCATTTTTCAGTTTGTGTGACCTAAAACCAACCCAGTCACCAGAATAAAAAACTGCCATTTTATGTTTCTGCGAATCAACAAATACGTGTATCAACATTTAAACTCATTAGACACTCTGGTGATTGAGTTCATCATCACTGAAATTAGGAAAATGTTTGTCATAATGGTTAAGGTTAGGAAAAGGTCGTGGTTGATGTTACAAAGCGTTGGCTAATGTTTCCTAATATTAGTTTGCTAATGTTTGAGAGCTAAAGTTATCTAAATACAGACATGGCACTCACTTGATACAGGACTTGAACCCCGGTCTGCAGAAGCAAACTCACTTGCTTTATGCTGCATCACAAAACTTGAACTTGAATTGACATTTCAGCGGTTTGGTTTGCAGAAATGTAAAGTGTTTGCATTTTTCCTGGTGACTGGGCTGACGAAAACTACCTTTACTCACCACAATTTTAATCAGGGCTAGTAAAGTTTCATCTGAGTTGAGGCTATTTTTTCATTTTTATGATCTGGTTTTGCTGCAACAACCACTTTTACATTTACAAAAGTACTTTCTGACTAATGGAGAAAAATCCACAGGGCAATAAAACAAAGAACAACATCACCAGCATCAGTTCATGTGATAAAAGTGACATCATCAAGGCAGATTTTCCAAAAACTCCTCAGGTGTGGTTTCACCTCATCCTTATGATCTACTATCAGGATCACCAACACTGAGTTTTTATGGCAAGAAGAGCAAAAACACAAAAGTGAAAGTCAGGTGGTCAAAAGAGGTCTGGCCGAGCAAAATCACTGAAAACCAGACAGACACATGCAAGTGTGGAAACCTCCCGCAAAGTCTGCACATTGTGAGCATGACTTCAAATAACGCTTTGGTGCTGGCCACGGTCTTCAACATCCTAATTAATATGAATAAGACTCATATTCAACAGCAGGAAGGTTTCTGCAGCTATGTACAGCGCACAATTAGGCCCAAAAACACCGGATCCCTGCGAGGCAATCTCAGTAGTCACAGATATTCAAATTACAAGCCTGGCTTTAGATGACTTTTTTGTTTTGGACGGAAGTGTTGATGAAATGGACTTCAATGTAAGACTGGGCTTAATCCACGCCTGTGAAAGCATGTCTTCTCCAGCAACTGATTGTGTCAACGTACAATCTCACTACAGTGCTGAGACCCTCCAGGCTCTGAGTTCTCCTTTCTCACAGTCATCTGAAATCACTGTAGGCCTCGACAAAACATTAAATCACGAACAGAGAGATAATAAAAGAAGCAGGATAAAAAGAATGCTTGGACACTCTTTGGAAGACTGTTGAACACTTTCTAATGATCCTGGCTTAAAGCCTTCAGGCAAGAATCCTGAGAAGAATCAGCACGCGGATCCGAGAGGAGATTAAAACTCCCTGTAGCCCCATTTTATCTCCTCTCTCCAATTAGTAAAGAGAAGAATGAAAAGGGGGCTTTTTTTATTCAGGCACAGACACGGACGGCTCTTTGGCACCATACGCCTGTTCCAGTGGGGGCCTGAGGACCCCTCTGAGTGCTTTCACTCGTTAATATTTCTCCACGAAACAGAAGAGGAGGAGAAGGAGGAGGAGGAGGAGGAAAGAGAAAAAAATAGAGAGGGCTAGAGGGCTAGAAATGCTTACCGCAGGGTTTTATAAATGCAATCGGCTCCATTAACTAATTAGAAATATTAAAGGGCTTCAAAGTAATCTGTGATGGAGAAGGGAGAGGGAACTGAGGGAAGCTTGATTTAAAAGCACCGCATGACAACACGCCAGCCCGTTTTCCAAATCTTGCAAAAAGTTTGACAGAGAGGCAGAAAGAAAGCGAGATGTTAGCGAAAACCGCATGGGTTGCACAACATAAATATAATCATATATCATTCCCGTGTTTGAGTTAAAGACCTACATTGATTAGGGTAAGGCACAGGGCTGCTAGAATGAGTCATATCATCTGTAAATCACACACAAGATGATTGAAATGGAGGAGAGGGCAGAAAATGGATATGTAAGCATATCCATTTTCTGCCATATCTAATAAACGAAAATACATCCTGACAAAAGCAAAAAAACAGTACTTTGTGAAACTGAATGGAATGAAAACATTCAAAATTAGGGATTTGAAGAGGTATTTGAAGAGTATTTGAAAAGTAACTGTGAATTTGTAAAACTTTTCAAACTTAAAACAACATTTGAAAATCATTGCAGTGTTACTTATGGCTTAAAGGATTGATTTTGTAAGCTTAATGGGAGTCTGCATGCAGCGCTAACAGAGTGTTGTGTTTGTCAGACGTGTGTGTGTGTGTGTGTGTGTGTGTCTCCATCATGCTGTCTATATGTCTATTCTGCCAAAAGAATTCTTTCATCTGCTTTTGTGTTTGAAACAACCTGCCCTCCTCCTTCCTTTCCTCCCTCCTTCAATCCAGACCCCAACCTGCCTCCCTGTTAGCCTTCCTCTCAGAGAAAAAGAAAAATCTATCTTTAGAAAGAAAAGAGCCGGGTTGTTTTTTTTTTTTCGTTTTTTTTTTTGCACTTCTTTCATCTCCCTCCATCTCTGGGTGCATTCTTTGGAGGAATAGGAGGCTAGCTTAATGGGCCCTTCTCCTCTGAGATAGATTTTGCTTTCCTCCATTTCTTCCTCTTATTCTCCCTCTTGTGTTTTTTGACTGGAGGATTTGCCATGGAGGGAGAGAACAGAAAAGGAACACGCAGGTTTTGATAAAGAGACGAGGGGATTTGGGTGTGAGCAAAATGATGTAGTCAGGAGCACACAGCACAAGTCCAGCAGCATTGGTGCCGCAATTTTCACGGGGCACGATCCGAGCTGAAGATCCAGTCCCACAAAAGTGAATATCTTTTGTTTTTCCACCACCTGAATGAACACATTTAACATTCATCTATACACAGTAACCAACGGATCAGCTGGTTTCAGTTGTTCCATTTTGCGTCCACTGAATTAAACTGGATGCTTTCAAATCAAAGGAAAGTCAACAACACTAATATGCTCCTACATAAGCAGAATCCTCACACTCGTTGCCTTAAATCGACTGTCAGTCGGTATGAAAAACACAAATACACATTGTATAGCTAATATACAATGTAAGCACGTGTACTTGGAGCAAGCGATTACAAAGAAGCAAATAGCGTTTGATTAATATACAGTATTATCTGTGATCAGTGAGCAATTAAATAAACAAATGAGATTCACAGTCAATGTCTTATCACAAAATATATATCACAAAACAATTATTAAGAAGCAGAAAAGTGCTGAGGTCACTCTTAAAATAGTAACATAGGCAGCCCAATGTAAGAGAAACACATTATGTCTTGATCACCATGGCATTATTATGATCATTATCATTATTATTATTATTATTATTATTATTATTATTACCCACTGTTCTCTCAATTTAGTTGTCTGCATGTTACCAGCTGGAGGAAAATATGCAACAACATAATGCAAAAGTAGGTAGAGTTGAAAAGATAATGATAAAAAATGAGAATGAAGGACTGGTGATGGTGTCAGAGGGGCACAGCACTAGAATCAGCCTTATTCCTCAGCAGTGAATGAAAAAAAAAAAAAAGAGGAAACCTGGCCAGTGATCATAGATCAGTGCTTCATAAACAGCAAGCCTTTTGCCACAGTGCGCACCTTGGTCTCACCTGTTGAATATTAACAAAACTGACTCTTTGGGAGCAAAATGGCTGTAAGTTTCAGGGGTATGCCCATAGGAAAAATCTATAAATTTTGATTTAGTGTAACACACAGGGTGTACAGTACCCAAATAGTCAAACACGATATTGAGATTTCCAGACAGCAAAGGCAAAAATCTCTCCATGTGTAAAAGCATATTTGACAAACACATGATCTTGGTTCTCTGTTGTTTCATTCCCCCAGTCTAATGTATTCAGGACATATAATAATGTTTAGTTTAGACATTAACAGACACAAGCATCCACTTATCCAAGACATTCAGGCAAAAACAGTACAGAGGAGAGTCCACTGATTATTTGACACAGAGACGCTACCTCTTTTTTGACGTCAAGAGGTAGTCGTTTTAAAGCACATGAAAAAAAAGAGGCATATCAAGGATTGGATGTCTGAACATGTGAAAAACGCACTCACAGCAATACATGAGACCCAATTATGAGCCAGTGAAGAGTCTTGATGGGTGTGTGTGTGTGTGTGTTTAGGCCTGTTCCAGTGCATTTTTTCTTTCTGTTTTTTTCCTTTTTTGCTCCTGGTTTTATGTGTGTGTGTGTCTCGATGTGTGCAGGATGAGATCTAAGCTGTCTCATCTCATCTTCCTCCTGTGTAAACCAGGCAGAGAGCAGCACAACACTGATTCCTTGTTCACAGACCAAAGGAGCAACACACGGTGGATCTGTAGCTGTCTATCTGTCATGGCTGGATAGGCCTCACTAATTCTCCCCATCTCTACTCCCCTCCCTCTCTCTCTCTCTTTCCTGTCTCCCTCTACGTTTCTCATTCAGCCTCCTCCTATCTCTCCTGGTTGCCCAAATGCGAGAGGACAAACATACAACTCTATGTTTCCTTCAGTCCCGTAGAGATAGCCCTTCTATTCATGCCACACACGTATAAACACACAACTGCTCTCTCTTTCTCGCCTTCTCTGTTTTTTTTTCCCCCAGTTGCTCTTCTCCATCTCTTCCTTCCTGTCTGTAAGTCTGTTCTCTATCAGACAGTGCTTTTGGAAGCAGACAGTGTCCAAGCCACAGATCAGAGCAGGGCAGACAGGCATTTCCGGGTGCTGACATTTATAGTGGAGGGACATATGCCGTCACCACACAGGTGTCTGTTTAGAGCCGGTTCACCTCAGGCTGCATGTATGTCTTATCCGGTCAGCCCGCCGGTCAGTTTGCCAGCGCGACCTGTGATTTCGACGATCATCTGATGTGCAGTCTCTGGTATAGAATGAAGCCGCCTCTGCCAGTTACCCATTTAGGACCTGTTCACTTCAATTCCCTACGCTTCGACATATCACTAAAGTTGCATCATTTGTTTTAACATTAGGAACTGTAGATCTTTCATCGACGCCCCTAAATGAGGAATATCAGTAAAGTTGCTTTCTACTTTGTTGAGCCTCTCATCAACTGTGGGAGTTGTTGTTCTCTGTTCTTTAAACCATTTGCACCCAATGATTAAGATCGGTGAAGTGGCGTCCTGATCAGGTCACTAGATCGGTCATCAGCAACGGGAACCACAGTGTCTCGGCCCATCCGTACATTCTCACAAGTGAAGTATAGCAATAAAGTTGAATTCATTCATTTCCGGGGACTGTAATTTTCACACCCCTCTAGCACTTTCTCCAAAAAAGGCATTCCAATTAAGTTGTATCATCATTTGCGTGCAGTCCATTCATTCAACACTGGGAATCACAGCTGTCGTCCTTCTCCAGTCTGATGGCGAGCATGGGTTCGCCACTCTGCACTAGTGGCCTGCTACCTGGGTACAGGTGGTTCTGGTAGGGGCTGTGGGTCAGATTCTGGCAGAGGTTTTGGTTCTGGTGGTAGCTTTGGTGACTTTGCTGATTGAGCTGTTGGCTGTTGTGGTATGCCACCGAGTAATGATGGCTACTGGCGGTCTTCTTGGTCGCCAAGTGGTACCGATGGCAGCACAGTATCACCACCAGAGTTACGGTGGCCAGCAGCAAGAGGGCGCCGCCTCCCACCAACACATAGTACCAGTAGGCAGGGATGGGCTGCACTGCCACTGTGTCTACTGTGGGCTCCATCCCAGACACGGCACCCCCTGGAGGGCAGGAGGACACATTACAGGTTGGCTCGATGGAAGAGGGCGGCAGGCATGCAGACTGCTTTGTAGAGTTCAATACAGTTAATCATCTAAGTACTGGGGCAGTGAGCTGAGGATGGTTTGTTTTGCTGGTATTTATTGACAAGAAAATATACAATTGAGTGCTAATTCTCAATCATCACTCAGTCTTGATTGTCAGCTTATTGATGGATCTTTATTGGCCTCCTTGTTAAATCATACTGACAAAATGAAAATGGTAACTACGACCCAAATTAGCTCACCGTCTCAATATTTAAACAACCAACTGTATATTCTACATGTTACTTGAAAGGGATCATTTCCCAAAAGTAACATTCAGTAAGTAAAAGTAATATTCAGTGGTATATGTATGTATGTACATGTATATATGTGTGTGTGTGTGTGTGTGTGTATATGTGTTCGATTGTAAGGATTTTGCACTTTGTAGTATTTTTTCTTATGCAAATGGCACAGGCATTAGGTGCACATTGACACGCAGAGGCTCATGCCATGCGTTGGGATTTGATTGGTCGATGCAAAGCCTTGATTATGCCGTGACTGGCTGATTGTGATAGGGGATGGGGAGTGTTAAGTGGTTGTGTTTTGGTAGGAGGCAGCTGCTTTTATCATGGCAAGATCGGACCAAAGGGACTGCAGGGGGAGAGAGCAAGAGACAGATGGAGAGTGAAAAGAGGGGAAATGGGAGAGAAATTACAGGGACAGAGGGGAGAGGAGAGAGGCGGAAGAGAGAAAGAGAACGCAGCATATGAGAAGAAAGAACAGGGTGAAATGAAGAGGGGTGGCAGAAAGGGAGAGACTGGGAGAGAGAAAGCTAATCCAGCCATGATATCTTTAATCCTGCATTAAAGGGTTTGTCTGAAACTTCAATACTCTGTCAATTCACTGTGAAAGAAACCTGCTGAGAGAGAGGTTCTGGAAGAGACACATACAGAAAGAAATAAAGAAAGAAAGAAAGAAAGAAAGAAAGAAAGAAAGAAAGAAAGAAAGAAAGAAAGAAAGAGAGCAAGTGAGAAAGACAGAAAGACTGCTAGAATGAGAGAAAGAGGAGGATACAGTGAAAGACAAACAAATAAGAGGGACTCAGAGTAAAATAATAAAGCACATTAGAGGAGAGAAGGAGAGAGATGCAGAGAGACAGAAACAGAACCTCAGGGAAGCCAGTGAGATTTCTTTTTTTTTCATGTTCAGACATACTCTTTAAGGGTTTAAACTGGCCTTTGATTGTAAAGCTGCGTTCTAAGCAGAAAGCACAGAGAGCCTTCCCACTAGTGGATTAAGAAACAGATGATTTCCAGGGCTGCAAAAACTGACCTCTACATTGCTTTTTAAATCTAAATGAGAAAGTTCCACAAGTGCACTCTATCTGAAATGAGCTAAAAACAGCAACTTTTAAGGGTAACAGGGCTATAGGTAACGAGTAGGTTTTCCTAATTAGCTCAGCTATCTTTCTCGGTGCAGGTTTCTCTCTCGATAGAAGAGATTTGATATGAGTGAGATTAGCTCTGATCAACCAAAGGCTGAACGAAACACTTTTAAGCCAAGTTCAATGAGGAGTGGAGTTCTAACAGTGAATTCTCTGGGTGGTCAAATTGGGGGTGTAGTTTGTGTGCCTGCTTTTTTGTGTGTGTGTGTGTGTGTGTGTGTGTGTGTGTCTCTACCGACTCGCATGCACAGTCAGTCGGTCTGCCAGCCTTCTCTTGCCACAAGCCAAACGCCTCCTTGGTTGCCATGGATACCAATCCCATCAGTGTGCCACGGTGGCTGATGCCACTCAACTACAGAAGCTGCCCTTGATTGCTAACTTGCGATCGGCTTATCCGAACCCAATCCTAAGCTTAAAGAGGGACTCTGACATTTTAAATTTTATTTTCAAAATGTCAAAGTTTCCTCTTAATATCAGGATTGGGATCATTCAGTTTCATTTCAATTTTTATTTCTATTTTCTCTTCACCAGGCACATGTCACAGTATGGTGGAAGGAGGTTAGGCAGTGGCACCTCAAGTAAACTGACAGTCTGCTTGTTGGCATCGGGAGCATTCCTCATTAAATTCAATGAGAATCTTTTCTGCTTGAAAAGTGGAAGGCCAACAATACTAATGACCCACATTTACAGAATATAACAAGTTCTCAAGTGAAGAGAAAGACCATTAAAACTCAAAATGTCAAGAGATCCTTTTAAACACCAGTTACAAAAATTGCGAAATTATCCCCTGATCAGTTAGTAAGGGCAACTTTTCTCGATGAGCTCCAATTCAGTGCATCCTTCCTCTCACTTCTCTACCAGTGTAGCAGTCAATCTGATTTTCAATTTGATATGAACTCTGATGCACTCTTGATTATTTTTGAATTCATGTCTTGAAGTATCAACTCGTTCTTAATCACAGATGGTGGAGGATTTTTAAATCCTTAAGAAAACCTAATGTTGAGCGTGAACTTTCCACCAACGCCGCCGTCTCATCCTCTGCCCTCACCACCTCTCCCCATTCACTCCTACACATCAACACACATGAAGCCGCCATCCAGTGAGGCCCACACAAATTAAATCACAACAGAGTCATTTTAAATTATAAGTCATGAATACGGTTCACAATGTTTGCTGTGAACTGGACCCTGCTTCGATGTCAAGTAAGGACCATGAAAAGAAATATCAAACCACATCCACCTGCCCTGAGGGAAATCCTTTGGACCTTAGCTCATTTTTCAGTCCAGGTCCCAAAGGAGGAATTCAATCCTTCTTCCTGGGAAGCAGGCTCATGAAACCATGAGTCCTGACATTTTTGTCACGCTTTGAGCCATGGGCTATGACCAGCTTGAGATGCTGAGCCATGAGAGTAAGAAACCAGCAAGCTTTGACTCAAGTACTCGATGTGGATTAGAGATAGAGTGTGAATATCATGTGGCTCCTGAGTGTTTTGAGGTTGGCTCCTGACTTCACTATTTTGGGGACTGGTATTTACATTTTATTGAACTGAAGGCAGTGAACCAAACCAAGCACTCCTCAAGTATCTGACAGTATTCAAAGAATGTTTTTGATCTGAACTTGATGTGAACTTGGTATGCTGCTTGATTTGATCTTAATACCATTCTTGGCTGAACACTCAACTCAAACACAAACATACGCACAGAAGTGTGTAGAGGTGCACGTGTGTGTGCGTACACACTCATACACACACAGACAAACACCCACACAAAGGAGAAACTAAATTAAGCACACCATATTTTTTTAACAAAATACCACAATATCTGCTGGGTTTACTCATGCCATATTTATGAAGATGCTTTCAGCTTTAGTTGATTCTGTAAAAAACATACCAAATACAGCTCCCTTGCACTTCCATAAAGAACAAGACTGATGACGCACTGTGGACATTAATCAAGAAATACAGAGCATATACAAACAAATAAAACCCTGGATATACTACTTCAGGTCTAGTGGTCAAACCTGTTTTTCAATCATCTGAAATACGAGTAAATTTAATCTCTTCCTCAAGCCCAGGCTCTTCAAAAATACCAGCGTTCTTATTTTGTGGGGCCCCAAACAAAAGCAGGCCTGCCGCCAGATTTTGGGTCCCAACCCAGACTTTGAAAACCAGAGATCTAGTAGCATAATCTGTCTAAGCCCTTTCTATCTGCTTTCAGTCTGGCCTGTTTGAGGATCAAGGAAAGAAAAAAAAAAGGAAAGAGAAGTTGGATGGCGATCAGCTCTGCATTTCATTCAGGTGGGATCAGCAGCTCACTGGGCCGAAGAATGGAGCGAGGAAGGGCGCAGAAGGAGGGAGCGGTGAGGAGAGACGGGAAGAGGAGGGGAGAGGAGAGGAGGAAACAAGGGAGACGGAAGAGAGGAGTGAGGAGGAAAAGAATAGTTATGAGATGGAGGTAGAGAATCACAGAGAGGGACACAGAAGGAGGAGCGAGAGAGAAGAAAGGACTGGGGGAGGAACATGCAAAAGTGAAGGAGGAGAAAGGGGAGCAGAGGCTCCTTGTATGGTGAATGTGGAGAGAGAGAAGTTTCGCTGTGACAACAACTCATGGTGGAGGAATGAAGGAGGAGTGGGGCTGCTGCTCTCTGCTATCAGTAAGCAGTGAGGGATGGATTGATGGAAGGAGTGATCGCTGGAAAGGGGAAAGGAGGTTCTGCTCTATACTTTTAATTTCAGGGATGAAGAGATTAAAAGAACAGACGGAGATGGCTTCTTATTGACTGAGCTATTACATTTCCACCATGACAGTTTTGACTCTCTACATCGCCCTGGGCTGTTTACAATACAGCCTTTAAAACACATACCAATGACATATCCCATACTGGATGATACACACCCTATTGACAGTACTATTGATGAGCACCATGATGGGGGCTATGCTTTGCCATAGACATACAGTATTTTCACACAAAGGACCCTCCAGTTCTGTACAGCATGGTTATTTGTTAAACATAAAGACTAGCAATCACACTGGCCGTCACGCAGTGTAAAACCCCGGGGTATTGTTGTTGCTGTTCTGTCATAATTGTGCTTTATTGTTGCTGCTGTTATTGCTATAAACGATTCAGTTCTGCCAATGTTGCTGTGGTTGTAAATAAGCCTGTGTTACCATTTGTTTCTGTAGTCAATAATTCCATTTTCCCAGTGAGGAAGGTTCAAGACCAGGCGACATAACCAGGAGTATCAGCCCAGCATGCAGGGATACATGCTGGAACAATGCATTGGATGCTGTCCTAACGTTGGTGCCAACAAGCTGCGGTGCTGTCACTGTCATTTTCTGACACACAGATCAGTTCATGATAACCTTCTGTAAAGTCATATACCCCACTTAAGTCCTATTTTCTAATTTAGGTACTGTTTTATCACAGGAGACGTACAGCTACATATCTATGTGGTGGATTATATGGGTCATTATATGGGGGACTATTATTTTTTGCTTGGTCATTCTCACTCACTTTTCTCACCATATTCATAGGCTATTACGCCTTTATGTCATGTTCGTGGTGGAAAGCTCAAATTCTGTCAAGTCATACTGCTGAGCTCCATGTTGCACTTCTGATTCTGATAAACATCGGCAGACATTTTCATTTCATCACTTCCTCATTGAACAAATTAAAAGAACAACCGCATCCTAGCTGCTGTATGATGGTGTTATAGTCCTATATGTTACGAAAGAGCAATTTAACCATTCATAGCAGTAACTAATGGCAGCTGATGACCAAATGTGATGTTTTATCTTGAAATATGGCCCGATTGTTCCTCTGATTTCACTTTCCATTGTGTCCTTTGTTTTTGTTCAATGAGGAAGAGGTGAACTGATGCTTTGAGGCTCTTGACATTTGAAGTACAACCTGGAACACAGCAGTATGACGTTGTTGTTTTGTTTACAGCATCATGAGCGTGACATGATTGCATAAAGGCCGCCGGGTGAATATGCTGAACTGTCTAGGAAACCTGTTTTCGATTTGGTCATTATGTTAAGGACATTATGTTGCCTCGTTTTAATGGTGTCATTTTCTATGTTTGGTCAGTCGGAGAATAAGGATAGGTTCTGTATATCTCTGCTACATGGATGGGATTGCATGATAAAATAGACAGTTTATTATATGCTAATAAGGTTACTCAGAGCCGGTGCAGAGCTGCGAGCTGAGCTTAGCAACAAGGAGGAAGCACAGACATTTTGCACAGAAACTAGAAAGTGGACAGAAAGTGCAACTTACCGGTCATGTCAGGAGGGAAGGCTGGGAAGGGCTCTGGAAACAAGAACGGAAAAAGAAATGTTATTCCACATGGTAAATAATTATAATCAAAATACACTGAAATGTGGCATCCAGTGGCTTGTTGTGTTGGTAGGAACTGTGAGGGTTTTCTGTAATTGTCAGGATGATTTTCAAGGGATAAGGGCACTCTTGCGGTTCGACAGTGACGGAGCCACTATAATAGAAATCTCATTTGGTGATAAAGGTTTAGATGACTCATACTTGGGGTGAGCTTACAAATTCAACCTCCTATTCACTGGAGTGGCTCCAGGACACACACTGTATTACATCACAAATTACAGTCCAGGTTCACGAGTGTTTGGCTTTAAGGGGGCCTCTCTCTGCTCAAAATCCAATTTGTTAAGATAATTAAGCAATACTGCGCTATTTTGTTGATCACCTCTATCAAAAATGCTCTAATGTACCTTGCTTACATTGTTATTTAAGCGTGATGCCAACTGAAGCTGAATTGCTAAGCTCGGTGTTAGTGTACACTGAGTTTTGAATGAGCGCTGTTTGAACTGTCCTGTCCCAAAGGGATAACATATGAGAGCTGTTAATTTGTATTCCTGTTAATTTCCCCAAGGTGAGTTGTAGCCCAGTGTCCCGGCTATCGATTGGACTACAGCATATGAAAAAGAGCTCCATATACATGAACTATAGATTTGCAAAAATTCAGGTGGGTCTTGGTAGGGTGATGAATAAGTTGGCAAGGATGCAGTGGAAGTCTATGTTTATACGAATTATTTAAAGGAGCAAAGTTTTTTTTTTGCTTTGGCACTTGTTAGTTCTTTTTGAGAAAATCAATAAAGATTCGTGGAGCTCCAAGATGGCAGAGGAATCTTAGGCTCATAAATCTTCCTGGATGACAGTTATTGTCAGAAAATGGAGAGAAAATAAAGAGGGGGAGACAAAGGAGAGAGCGAACAGGGCGGGAAGAGAGGAAGTGTGCTCTTCCCAAAAGCTCACTCTCTCTCTCTCGCTCATTTCTGTCTTTCCCTCACATTCTTTTTTTGCTTGGTCATTCTCACGCACTTTTCTCTCTGTTTCCTCTCCTCTTGCTCTCTCTCCTGTTGTCTTTCTCTCTACAGTTATTCCCCACCCTCTTTCTCTCGCCTAACGTTGAGATACAAAGTGTTGCATTAATGGAAGCAGACACGCTGGAGGGAAGATGGGGGTGAAAGGAGTAAAGGATGGCTGACGAGAAGATAAATGGAGGAAGGGGATGGGAGGGGTGGAGGTAAGGGAAGGGGTCGTGAGAGTAAGGACTGAGATTTACTGCTGTTTATTACTTGCCGGAGGATGTGACATATATTCTGAAAGAGGGAGGGAGGGAGGAAAAGAATGAGAGAAACTGAGAGGGGGAGCAGGAGAGGATGACGGCCAGAGTGACGAGGACGAGAGACGGCGGAGCAGGGGGTGAAAAATGGAAGACAAAAATGAGAGAGAGAGCGCGAGGGAGTAAAGAGAGAGAGGACGCAAAGGAAAAGAGCACAGCGGAGAGAAGTTGAAGGGAAATGATAAATAAGGCAACAGTAAATATGGCATTCCCCTATGGAGCGGCAGGCAAAATTCTTGTCAACACACCCATTTATTGCCTCTTAACACAGAATACAAAGTAATACTTCTGGCTGCCGTTGCATCTTCAACAATGTTCATTATATCTGCATTTCTTTACATAGAGCTGATCACATGGGATGAGAGCACCTAATTCAGAGCATGCTAAAACGCTATATCATATTAATGCGCAGATGGTGTGCTTTGTCATGATATATCGTGCTAGAGGCTGTCTGTATCCACTGAGAATAATGCCCGAAACTTTGTGTTTTGACCCGTGATTGCTTAGGACAATCAATAATCAATTCTGAAAATGCTGCAGCGGCGAGATGCGAGTTTCTTTAACCTATTCAAGCAGCGACATTGGAGACATCACCCATGAAGGACGGATGAACAAACAATGAAATGAATGAAAGAGGGATTGTGACTGATCTCCTGCCCTCTCACTAAATTACAATGTCGGAGACAAAATGTTAACCCGGAGAGAAGCTGGACCAAGACGAGAAACAAGCCAAACAGACAAAACTGAGAAACTGTGGGCTCTTTTAAAATGGGTGGAAGGAGACAATTAAACAGCTTGAAATGTGGGGAGCAGGGGAGCCAGTTTGGCAGGGTTTGTCTGCACGGGTGTGTGTGTGTGTGGTCGTATGGGATGTAGTGTATTAATGTATTATAACTGTGACTGTTTTTATGTGTGATTATGTCTGTGCGTGTGTGTGTGTGCGTGTGTGTGTGTGTGCTCGTCAGACTAACTAACTAACGCCGTCCTGCTGTGCTGAGTGAAGCAGTGTTCCGGTACATTAAATGATAAGAATATTCCCATTACTTCACATGGCAGAGAAGAGAACAAACTGTGTGTGAGTACGTGTGTGTGTGTGTGTGTGCGTAGGAGGCTATGATGTTTGTCAAAGTCATGAGAGTCAAACGAGGAAATGAGAAGGATTTAAAACTTTATTCCATGTCTCGTCTGTCTATTTGATGTGAGCCTGTACTCTTCTACAGTTACTAACAAAGCAGCCATGACAGTAGCAATTGAGAAGCGTTGAGAATCACACTTATCAACGCCATTAAAGATGTGTCTAAAATAATAACTGTGATTAGTGGTAGGGGTGTGTGTGTGTGTGTGTGAGAGAGAGAGAGAGAGACAGAGAGTGTGTGTCCGTCTTGCACAATTATGACTGACTAACTACATGCTGGTCCCTTGTGCATTTGTGCATCACACACCACACAAACACACACATTTTGTTTAGTTATATTGCGTGGTGGCCCGGCTAGGCTTTGCTTATGAATTACACTAAAGGGAAGACAGAGCGAGTGAGAGAGAGAGAGAGAGAGAGAGAGAGAGGAAGGAAGAGAGAGAGACAGAGAGAGAGACAGAGAGAGGGCGGGGACCTACTACACAGCACTACAGAGAAACAACAGCGCCTTTGTAAGCATGTGTGTTTTTGTGAGGTAGAGAGAGAGAGAGAGGGAATGAGAGAGAGAGACAATGAGAAAAGAGAAAAGACAAAGCAAGTAAAGGAGAAA
>OMLB01021624.1:0-10181 GCA_900302555.1 Myripristis jacobus
ATCGGTGCAGCCTCCGCAGTGATGAGGTCGGTGTACCGGTCCGTCGTGGTGAAGAAGGAGCTGAGCCGAAAGGCGAAGCTCTCGATTTACCAGTCGATCTACGTTAGTACCCTCACCGATGGTCAAGAGCTTTGGGTAATGACCGAAAGGACAAGATCGCGGATACAAGCGGCCGAAATGAGTTTCCTTCGCAGGGTGGCCGGGCGCTCCCTTAGAGATAGGGTGAGGAGCTCGGTCACTCGGGAGGAGCTCGGAGTAGAGCCGCTGCTCCTCCGCATCGAGAGGAACCAGCTGAGGTGGCTCGGGCATCTGTTTCGGATGCCCCCTGGACGCCTCCCGGGGGAGGTGTTCCAGGCATGCCCCACCGGGAGGAGGCCCAGGACACGCTGGAGGGACTATGTCTCTCGGCTGGCCTGGGAACGCCTTGGTGTCCCTCCCGAGGAGCTGGCGGAGGTGTCTGGGGAGAGGGAAGTCTGGGCGTCTCTGCTTAGACTGCTGCCCCCGCGACCCGGCCCCGGATAAGCGGCAGACGACGAGACGAGACGAGACGAATTAATCAAATTTGCAATTAAAACTAAATTCCAGTGCCAGTTTTTCAGGATAATTGTTTCTTAAGATTTATGTGTGCTATCTGTTTACCTTTAGTTACTGGATACTGAAAAAATATGATTTTGGCGTATTCTTCCATTGATCCAAGTTTTGGGGATTGTGCTGCATAGCTGTAATGAGGCATGGTGAACCTCCGTTATATGACATATATATGACGTATATCAACATAATATCCTATATTTGATATTGATCAATATCAGCCCAGATCAAAAAACTGATACTGTTTATCAATTCTGCCCTACTGACCTATTCTTTGTCCTTGTGTCTGCTCCACAGAAGCCAGTATATGTCCTTCACCCAGGTTAGTGCAGGATCACTGGCTTCCAAAGGGTACATGAAACTGAAACCTGGAGTTAAGCCTGGAGCACTTATTCAGTCACAGCTCATCCACAGGTACAATATAACACCAATCTAATGGTGGATGATAGTTATATTTTGCGCAATACTGCAGTGATTAAATTCAATTCCTACAGAGCGATGCATCATACCAGTTTCACTATAATCTATCAACTGTAATGTAGCTTGTTATTGTGGTTTGGATTCACTCCCTTAAAATAGATTTTTTTTGCTTTCTCTTGCAGCCAAAATTGCTCAGAAAATGCTGTCAGCCTGCATTGTATTGGTAAGCCATTGTTTTAGCTAGGGCATTGAGAGGTACATGTGAACACATGATCTGTTCTGAGCTGTTATGATGATGTATCCAACCACAAAATAATACTTCTTCTCACTGAAAATATGTAATGGAGGACTTTCCACTGTTCATCTTTCTTAACAAATTTCTGTCATATCATACATGTTTTTGTCTCACACAATTTTCAATATAAGCCTTCCTGGCTGTTTTAGCTCTAAACATACAAAGAAAATTGTGACAAAAAAACCCTTCTTGCCTGACTTGATATTTTCTTGTGTGATACATTCAAGTTTGATGGCACATTGTTTTATTCCATCTTCAGACTGTGGAGTGAGTAATGCAGCTCCCAGCACTCGAATAGTGGGGGGAACAACGGCGGCAAGTGGGGCCTGGCCATGGCAAGTCAGTCTCCAGATTAATGGTCATCACCTTTGTGGAGGCTCCATTATCAGCGCTTACTGGATTGTATCTGCCGCACACTGCTTTGAAGAGTGAGCCTTTTGCACCATTTGCGCTGCTTAGTCATATTTGAAGTTTATTTTTTCTTTTTAAGTACGCTGGAAATGATTAGAGATGTATTTCCCTTATGTCTGATTCTTAATCCTGTGTGTCTGTTGTTCACAACAGATTCTCCAATCCTGAAACTTGGATAGTGTACTCTGGCCATGTGAGCTTGCAGGCAATGAGCAACAGAGGCACCACAGTCAGGAAAATCATCAGTCATGAAAAATATGATGCGGCAACTAGTGACAATGACATTGCCCTCCTGAGGCTCAGTACACCTCTGACGTTTTCACGTAAGCTAATGAAATGAATAAATCATGAATTATAATTTTGCAGTGATGAAATTCAGCCTCAATTGATTTTTATATCACTAAAGGGGATATTTTGGCAAATTCAAACTTACATTACTCACATTATGATACAGGTGAGGTAAGGCCAGTGTGTCTGCCCAATGTTGGTGTAAATCTCTCTCCTGAGCGTCAGGCCTGGATCACTGGATGGGGAGCCCAGCAATCACATGGTGAGCTGAAAGCCTAGGAGAAGCCATGGGACAGGGGAATTTTACTACTAAAAATGCAAGTGAGAGAACATTGCATTTAAACGTTTGACTGAGCTAACCATGGGTGTACAATTATTGATTTTTCTCAGGACCAACCACTGACAGACTGATGCAGGCTCAGGTGACCATTTACAGCAGAGACAACTGTAACAGACAGGAAGTGTTAAATGGAGAAGTCACCAAGACCATGATCTGTGCTGGCAAACTGCAGGGAGGAGTGGATGCATGTCAGGTTAGTCTCCCTTCACTCTCTCTTGCCTTCATGCTCAAACACACACACACAAACCCTGAGATCTTGCATTACTTTTGTGAACTGTATGTGCTGTAGGGTGACAGCGGAGGACCCCTGGTGACCAAGGAGGGAGGGCTATGGTGGCTGGTAGGGGACACAAGCTGGGGCTACGGATGTGCTTTGAAAAACAAGCCCGGAGTCTATGGCAATGTAACCTACTTTATTGACTGGATATATGAACAAATGAAGGTACGGTATATATTGACTCAATATCAAATAATTTATATGAAAGAGAAATACACCTCATAATTAGCCTTGAAGCATGTTAATTATTCTGCACAAATTAGAGTGAAATTTTCCAAATCAGTAACAGTTTTCTTTTATAGTTAAGTTACTTTGCTGTAGTGTTTTTTTTTCAGTATTATTTCTTTGTTTCTCTGTTTTTTAAGCTACATCTGCAGCTATTTAAGACAGATACACCAGGATTAAGTTTTTTAAGCAGGTGTTTGACTGTTTTACTTTTAACATAACAGTGAGCATACCTTATTAATGGTAATACAGTAGTAATATAGAGTAATATAGAGACAAAGGCATGATAATTGACCCCATGACAACAAAGTTAAGTAACTCAGTTTTAATTGAAAGATTTAGTAATAGGTTCATAAGAAGACAAATTACATCTTCACACCAGACTTCTGTAAGTATTTTCTTTATTTATCCCCGCAGAAGGAGTGATGGAGACGTAAAAGAAGACAAGAATTTATCCCTAATCAATGTTGTTCATTGCACATTCAACTTTGCACATTTTGAAGCTCAAAGAACTTTTGTAAAAAGAGATTTTATAAACTTCACTAACTGGAGATGAATTATGCAGAAAATGCTAAAAACATGTTGGATTTGTCATTTCATTATGACACAATAAGCAATTTGTATTTGAACAAAATAAAAGTATTTATTTGTTGAAACAGAACAAATACTGTGTGTTTAATATAATTTGAAATTTGATTTGCTGTTTCAAACAATAGCAACACTTGGTCTTATTCAAATAAACAGGGAGCATCTCTCCACTTTGCCTCTCAGTAGTGCACAGCAGTACAACTCCCAGTGGAAAATATCAAAGGGATCTGCAAGAAACACCAAAAACAATCTGCGCTACACAGGCACATATTATGCTATTCTATTCTATGCTTTGTTCCATAAAATAAATCAAACACTAACATCACTTACACCATTTGCTACCACTGCCAGCCAAAAAATAAAACAATAAAGAAAATAAAAGAGAGAGAGAGAACAGCTCCTTGAGAAAACAAGTGGAAATTGTTCTACAAGGGCAAGGGCATGGGCTCACAGGGCTTTCAATAAATGCCATGTTTTACAAGGCTGCCAACTTTTGCGTTTGTCAGCTGGCTGTGGTGGTATCTTCATATCATGGGCTACATCAAGGAGGCCCTGTGTGTTTTACAGTATGTGGCGAGTTAAGAAGAGGAACACACTGAGTTCACTATGTAAACACAGCAGTTGAAAGTGACCCAATTTTTTTTTTTTTACTTTTTTTTTTTTTTTTTTATCAGATTGGATTTTTTGCCTTGACTGTTCACATTCATCTTTGTATGTGACCTGTATCTGATATCAGTGTGGGGTAGGAGTAGTAACATGGAAGGGCGCAAGGCAGTAATTTCGCCCAGGGCGGCAACATGGGCAGAACCGCCACTGACCCCACCTTTGCAACAGCCTCTCTGCTGAGCAACCAAAAACATAATTTATACAGAGTCCATCATCACAATGAATGAAATAGTAGTGTAGGCATTCATTTCTTGAGTGGTTTGCTGTGGTAGGCTAACAGCTGCTCAAGCTGGGGGTAAGAGGGCAGAAAAGGGCTTTGATTAAAGCATCTTCCCATACATCTGTTAAATTTACAGACCTCCTGTCTCCCTGTCATTGTTGCTGCAATCCTCTGTGTTTTGTTGAGCAGTGATGTGAGCGAGTGTTCACACAGCGTCACATCAGGAGGAATCAGATTCATATCTGATGTAGGACCACATGTGAAAGCAACCTAACTGTACTTGAAAATGTACCATTCAGCGTGTTTTTTGCTGTTCACACTGATATAAAATGAGACCTGTCTCACATTTGAGGAAAAAATCAGACCTGGGCCACTTTCTACTGGCTGTCTGAATGTATAGTCTTTGTGTAAGTATAAGCCATAGTTTGACCAGTTAACGCCAACCGTTGACTATATGCGCCATTCTGAAGAAAGGGTTAAACATAATGCAAATATAGCAGAATAGGCTTCAGATTATTTTACTAACCGTAACCCTAACCCAGGTGTCAGACCTACCTGTAACCAGCTGCTGGGAGCGCACGTGCTCAGGAAGGATTGCACAGAGAGAGAGAGAGAGAGAGAGAGAGAGAGAGAGAGAGAGAGAGAGAGAGAGAGAGAGATGTACAGCAGTGCAGCGCGGGAGAGAACGAGCCGTCGCGTGGCCAGGTTAAAATTTTCATTTCAAATTTTACACTGGAGTGAGCGTGAGCCCGAGAACGTGGGTCTCACAGTCAGAGTAGCAACAGTGGACTCTGTATCCAGGTCTGGCCCAACGGACACTCACGCAACTGTCGGCCGTTTTTGCGGTTACAAGTTTAGAAATGATTAATTACAGCTATTTAAGACGATAACTGCAAAGTTTTATTAAGATATGTAGGTATTTGGGCATATAACTTATGACCTCAGGTAGGAAAAAGCCGCCAGACTCCACTTTGGGCGACGGTTAGTTTTTGTTGAATTTCACTACTCTCTCCATCTCCGGTCAGTTTATATTGTTGCTAGCTTACACAGGACAAACTGCACAATGAAAAGCTAAAGTTAACCACAAGCGGTCACTGAAATTGTGAATTTACAGAAAGAGTTCATATCGGCGCCGACACAAGCCAAACCCAGACCCAAACAAAACGCCCAGAAGGCTATTGGATCCAACGCTAGGTTATCGATAACTTTGATTAAAAACAACACAGATCAAGTGAATTATACCAATTGTCATGGCATTGTGTGTTATTTCGTGCTTAGTCGTCCAGGATAGGATGCAGCGTTGACACTAGTTTCTGTTGTTATGTGCCTACAGACGGATTTTAAAGAGCCATTTAAAGAAAGTTGCAGTAAAATTACTCTGCATAATCACGAATCAAAAAGGCTTCCCAAGGCGCAACACTTGAATCACACAGAAAACGGTTCAGCTCAGCCCAGAGTCAAGTGTGACTTCATGAGAAATGATACAAATAGAAAATCAACAAAAAGATGGAAAAAGAATAAAGCTGATGAGGATGTGCAGCTGTCATCACTCCTCTAAAAACTATATGGTAGGCTACTCAGAAGAAAAAAAGAAAAAAAAGAAAGATGACTCATGTAAAATTGGATTGTTACTCAGCACATTTTTCATCAAGAAAGGTGGGTTGCAGCTCACTCTAAGAAGCCGTGAAAAAATAATTGGAAATTGTGTTGTTTCAGTTTGATTTCATGTATTTACATGGCTCCATTCTCATCAAGACAAAATATCCCTGCAGATTCACCAACCATCTGAGGGCAAACTTCAACAGCGGCAGATCAGGTGAGCTTAGAGTGAGTTAAGTTTATTTTAATGATAGATGTGCTCAAAACAAGATTTGCTTTAATGTTTTCTAGGAGCGACATAGGTCTGCATCCACTAAGATTAAATAATAAAAAAAAAAATTGCTAATTTGCAATCTGTGTGTGTGTGTGTGTGTGTGTGTGTGCGTGCGTGCGTGCGTGCGCACGCATGGACATGTGTGTATATGTGTTTAATCTGCTACCGTGTACCGAGTCTTTGAACTCTAATTTTACCATATCCATCATCTCACATTTTGAGGGGAAAAACAGATTTTGCAGCTAAAACATTTGTTGATTATCAGATACATTAAATAGGAAGATTTATCATTTTAAGATGTCATGATGTGCTTATGATTTTCATTTGCATTAACATTTATCACAATAAATTCCATTAGTTCCCGTTACTCTCCTGCTCTTGTCTACTGTGAATTTACGATATTTACAGGATTGAAATATGCGGTGTCAGTATTTTTCTTTCCTCCTCTATATGAGAAGCACAAAGAAATTTGTTTAAAAACTAGGTCAACATTTATAGCAGTGATAACACCCTATTAAACTGGATGTGTGCCACACTTACTGCGAAAAGCACACCTCAGTTATACTGTCATTCATCTCCTACTCTGAAACTTTACGACTTTGCTTATTGCTTCACTATATGGCAGATTTCATTCAAACATTTTTTGAGTTTGTACTCAAATCAAAATAATGTTTTAACATGTATGCAACAAGTGTGAGTTTTGGTGTGGTGTATGATGGGGGAAGACAAGCTGTGACTAAATATACATTTATTTGGTTGTGGTTTGGTGCTTTTTATCTAGATATACTTTGAACAGAGGATTCAAAGTGTAGATCCAAGATTTGGTTTGGTTTTATTTATTGCACATAGAAAGTAATATAATACATAAAGCAGCAATAGAAAGAGAAAAAATGCACACAAAGTGATCAGGTGAGAAAAATGGAGGAATCCAAAAAAAAAAAAAATCCCTAATGGGCTTGGCAAGTGGCCCTCCTATTGTGAAACGTTCGTCATAAAAACAATCAAAACCTAACTAGTCAAGGAAACGAGACAGAAAAATAAGCCAGTAAAACCATAACAGTATAAAGTGGTGACTATATTGACAATCTGATAAACATTTACCCGATGGTAAAATCCAGTAGATTTGCAAATGCTCCAGAGTGTGTATGCACTGCTATACATGAAATTTAAAGATACTGTTTGTTAAGCACAAGACATGTTGCATGCTCTGGTTAGCATAAATGTGCTCACCAAATTTCATGGCAGTCCTCCCAATTGACTTTAAAATATCAGTTTGACATTGTGGCCAAACAGTTGCACTAGCGGAAAGGTCACAGGGTCTCCATAATGAACAGGCACCTTTCTCTTTGGGAGTATAAATGCATTCACCAAATATGGCAATCCAGTAATTGCATTTCATGGTACCATATTTGCAACATTAACATTTTGGCCTGAGGGTAGTTCCACAGGGAAGGTTATGAGGTCACCAAAATTGAATGCATCCTCCAGTGAGTATGAATTTGTTCACCAAATTTCATGACAATCCGCCAATAGATGTTGAGATGTCTTGCTTTGGAGTTAAGTGTTGAATACAGGAGCCTCCAAACAGTTGGACCGACACCGCCGTCATCAAGCCTGGCCTGCCAGTGGGGCAAATCAAGGTGCAAGTGTGCTGCCTGTTGAGCTGCAAGCTAACATCACAATATATTTTCCACCACACTGTCTCACTATGATAGACATTCTAATACTATACCATACTTCCCTGTGCATTTAGACAGCAAAAGATTTGAAGCTGAAATGACTTGCATGCCATGAGTTTACAGTCTTCCAAATCTATGTGCATCTATGTGTCCACAGATGCTATGCCCATTCTGTTTTTGCCCAGTAGTTACAGACCACTGTCACTGTATTCTACAGTATAGCAGTATTGGCACATCAATAGTCAAAGAGTCTCAGTGCTTAGTTAGCCATATAATGTGCAAACCATCAAATAGTACACCAGTCGCATTGCCTCATGTAGTCTGTACAAGACATAGAATGTCGGGCTAACTTAATCATTTGGACCCCTCCTTTTTGTTCAGTCAGTGTATGGCATATGTGTTTTACAGGCCTATGTGCAGTATTTTTATTTATGTATCTAGTAGAGAAAACTATTGTCCATACAAAAGGAACACAGTGGGAATAGCTACAGCCTCTAATGATACTGTGTGACTGGTTGCATTCAGGGTTAAATTTCCAGTTAGTTTGTTTATTCTGCTTTGTTTTGGTGTACACAACTTTAGGCATCTGCAGTTTGCTTCCAAACTATTTTTTCAGATTGTGAGCAATAATAACTAAGATCTTGATCTTATAATGGTTTCTGTTGTGACAGCTGAGAGCACAATGTGACCTTTTTCTCAATGTCTGCTTTCTTTACTCTCTTTTACTACTTCACAATGTAGATTTTTGTCTTTCCAAGACACAGATTGTCATACACATTGAGTTTGTTTTGTAACCACTTGTGCACCGCATGTGCCATAATGAATATGTTGTAAACCTGATATTGACTGCAAATTTGTGTCAGAGCTTGTGGAGAAATGGAAAACAAAAACCAAAGCACACTGCAAAAGGTTATTCTTTGCGTGCATTAATAACATCAAATAAAAACAACTCTTTTTTTTGTCATGACATCATTCAAATAAAACTGCACACTTTATTGTGAATATATGTTATATATCACAATATTAACAAACTGTGAAAGTGATTCCTCAACCGGACAAATTTTAGATTTTCATATTTAAAGCTTGCATGTTTGCTTTGCTTGTTGAGTGCTATCCCACTGATACCCAAGTTATCAGTCAGCACCATCTGTAGATCAGTAGAGGTTAGTACAACTGGCATAAGCAAGTAAATAATACTAAACCAAGCATGCAGGACCATCAGGGAATCTCTCCACTGTACCATTACAGCAAATTCAGTCCTTCAGTTACTCGGAACCAGTTACTTTCATGAGAACCTTATAGGCACCAACTCAACAAAAAAAGTCACACTTCATTTTACTTAAGCATGAATTTTAATGGTAAGTAGATGACAATTAGCAAGTAAGACGTTTGAAATCTCTTTGAAATCAACCGTCAACATTTACCTTTAACTTTGTTGAAAAGGGGCTTCCTGGTTGCTCACCTGGTAAGAGTGTGTACCGCTGAGTCCTGATCACAACGTCCTGGGTTCAAATCCAACCTCAGGCTGCTTGCTGCATGTCCCCTCTTTCTGGCCCTTGCCCCTTGTGTCTCTCTACTGTGACTGTCAAATAAAGCAGAAATGCTAAAGAAATGAAAACCTAAAGTTTTACCTTCAGCAAAATCATTTTCCAAATGATGTTGTAAACTGAATTTAGGAATTTTATTAGATGGTTTTCCTTTAGAACTCCAATGCGATTGGTTTTCAATACATTTTGAGGTAAGTGTTGTTAAGTAATTTGGGGGTCATTTCAAAGAAATTTCAAATATGTTATTTGCTAATTATGATCTACTTACCATGAAATTCACTGCCCACTAAAAAGTGTTACCAAAAGATATTATCTAGATGAAACAGCAATCTCCACACCAAACCATTATTTTATTTTATTTTTAATTTTATTTTATTAAGAAGTTGCAATTGATATTTTATATTGTATGATCTTTAGCAATGATAAACTGTCTGATCTGGGGACATTTTATCCTCAGGATGGTGCTGTAGCATTTGTGAGCTTACAACACAGTGCCAAGACTGTTGAGTGAGATATTTCCAATTAAATGTTATGTAAGACACTAAATAAGTTGCAGTTGTTAAATACAACTCGGGTGGGAATATCCATCACATTGTTATTATTTATTGTTCCTGGTCTTTTTCCACAGTGCATTAACTTCATAACAAAGCTATAGCCTAATACTTTGATAAGAAAAAAAGTTCTTAAGAAATGGTATGCAGCAAGTAAAGATATTTAATGTCTTCAATTTTTTTCCTTCCTTGGGCCTGACCCCCCCCCCCCAA
>OMLB01021627.1:2320-15470 GCA_900302555.1 Myripristis jacobus
AGAGATGGCGAGGGGGGGGCACAGTCACATGGGGGAAGCTACAGCAGCACTTCATAATGTCTTGCTGCTTTCCTGACCCACTTCTATCACTAAGATGAATTCTGATCCTGCAATGAATCCCTTCCTGATAGAGTTTTCACAGTGAAATTGGCAGAACACGGCAGTGGAGCAGAAGGAGCTTCAATCAGAGATCCTCTGTGGAAGTGACCTCATTTGGGTTGCACATTTGTTTATGTCTTCGGCCTGCCAAAATCTGTTTGACTTCTGCTGTTGCACAAGAATTAAACTTATGGCACATTTTGTCAAATTATAGTGACTAATTAGGAAAACTGTTGAACCAAAAATATGTAAAAATTCATTCAATTAATAGTATAAATCTGCGGGAGTCTCCCAAAACAGCTGTGTTTGGATTATTTTAAATGAACAAATTAGCTGCAAAATTGCTTTGTTTCAGAGCATTGTCTTCACTTTTTTATGCTCCACTTTGTTTTTTAGGACTCTATACAAATTCTGGGACAATGCTGGGTTTTTCCCCTGAAAAATCCACATATGCACGCAACTTCTGTGAACATCCAAAAGCACACTCCCCCTTCCCAGAGGCCCCTTAATGTTAATATTTGCATTCTGTGCATAGTGGAGGCCACCGCGCAGGCCTTGTTGGACCGTGTTGCTGCCCTGCACATATGAGAGGGATTAAGCACTTACAGACTGGAGGGTCCTTTGAAGCCAAGGAGGAGCCGCAGGGCTGTGCAGAAAAAAAAAATCCCCCCAAAACATATGGAGGCTCTAATGAATGCCATTACATCACTTTCCAAATAAATTAGATGTGTAAGGCCTGAGAAAGACTGCTGTTGACTAGTTCAGGTTAACCCAGGGTCGATGCAAGGAGGCCTCAGCCACCTCACTGGGTGCCCCTGTATCACCATGAGGCCTTCCAATACAAGTCAGCTCCCATAAACTGGTAAAGTCAGATTTTACTGGAGCCTTATATGGTACGCTGTGGTTTATCCAAATTGGACTGACTGCTGAGTTTTCCATTTTGAGTGACCCTTCAATTCACAGCTGTTTACAAAAATGGACCAAGCCTTAATTGCTTAAGGCAACAACAGGTGTGGTTAAAAATATGGGTCATATGGCAGCCTCTGTGTGCTTTACTTTTCATGTCAGTGTGTGAGTGTGTGTGAGGCCGAACCTTTATTCTGTCAACAGTATGTGACTCAGGATGTATTTCTTTCCCAACTGTTAGGTTAATGGTTATATCAGTCCTTTTATAACCCGGGCTGTGACATGAGTCTGAACCCCTGAGAAACCAGATCATGGTCAGAACACTAAAAGCTCCCATGTCAGAGGAGGCCCTGTCATGTGGAAAGCCCCTTGAACCTTTTTCCTACTGTTAAAGGCTACAGGATACCACGTTGTCCCACTTTATGCCCCAATTAAGGGATTTGAGGTAGATTTGGAGACCGAGTTCCCATGCCTACAAGCTGCATCCCTTCAAAGACTCTCTGCTACTAATCCATTGCTCAGCTGCTTTGCTTGCATTCAACAGGATAATAACCTAGGTGATGATACGTAATAGGCAACATTTTAAGGCCTTTGGACCTTAGCTGGGATTGGCATTGGCAAATGGAACAAAATTTCACTTTGTATACCAGCCTTGTAGCCATGTTGTTATCTTTTGCTTTCTCTCTCTCCCCCTCTTCTTTATTGCTCATCTTCCCTTTTCTCTGTTACAGGCTTTAGGCTTTAAGACATAATGCAGTGATAAAAAGTCTGGATGGAGTAACATAAAAAGAAGAAAGAGTTTTCATCACTTGTGACTCCAGGAAGAGTAGCAGTCTTTAGAATCTCAAACTATGAACCATGGTATCTGAGTAGATCTTTCTGCAAGAAAGAAACACAGCAATGCAAATTGGCCTTTACGTCCATAGACAGCCTCAGCCTGACCACACTGGCTTCTGTGGTTGGCCAGAGGTGGAACCATGGTCTTAAGTATGGCAGTCAGATGAATTATTGCAATAACACTGGCATTCAGTTTGTCCTGGTAGCCCAGTGACTCTGTGTGCATACTTTGTATTTGTAATGTTGTGGGTTTGAGTCTGGCTCATGGCCTTAATTGCATGTCATCACTTCTGTTCTTCCTATCTAATGGGCTGTTCTTCAAATGTTTTTGGCTACAAGAAATTTGATCTCTCTCTCTTTATCCCTCTCTCTCTCTTTTTTTTTTTTTTTTTAAATAAACAAACCCAGTAATGGGGTGCTAAAAAGTGCAGTTGTCCTGCACTGGCTGGATATTTACCCGGCCACCCATAAGTCTTACTATTGGTCTGGAGGCACCAGATTCCCCAGTGGAGAGGCTGGCACTGATCCAAACCACAGCCCCTCTCCTAGACGACTAATCTGGAAGTGGTTAAGCTCCTCTGATAACGCATATTTATATTAGCCACTGATTCTCCATAAGCAGCCCTGTGCCCTAAGTGATGTGGATTTGTTTCTGAACCATCCTTCCACAAAAAGTTAGCAATTAAAAATTAGCATGGTCCTAACAATTCCCAATCCTTCCTGTTGTTGCCAGGAAATACATATAATTCTTGCCAATAACAAGACATTTGGAAAATGGCTAGACAACATGATTTAGTTCCAAGAATTAAAGGAATCACAGGGGGCTTAAAAATGTTCCGCGTCCCGCACTTATAAAATACTGTAACCTTTTTATGTACACAGCTTTGCTTGAACACTCAGAGCTGATGTTGCGTAGCTCCTACCGTTTATAAGAACTGTGAGACTTTTCATGCTCAATATCTGGAAAACTGTATTTATTACAGTCTATGGTGATACTTCAGTAGAAACTGCTTTAAGAAGACTGAAGTGAGTATGTGAACAACAAAGTGTGCCTTTGTTTAGGTGTCACAAAAATTTAAATTGAGTTATGCTGTCATCAAGGTCAGTATTGATACCGGAAATTAATAGTAATACTACAGTATAAAAATACTACAGTTATGCTAGCAAGAAATCACTAAATATAGACATGTGATTGCTGAAATGCAATGTTAGATTAACAGATAAATAATATCCATGATATTGTCATAGAATCCAGATGAAGTTGGTTTTATTGCATTTGAAATTAGCCAAGGATTCACATGGCTCTCACAAAGGAATATCTTCCTAGCTCTAGGACTGAATACAACTGCATACATGACTATAAGCAATTAATTTCAAGCAGAGAAGAATCGCTGATAGCATAATTGAGAACAATTACCTATGCATAACAGACAGAGACACATTCAAGATGATCAGTAGAAACATAACAGGGGTTTTACTTGTCCAGCAGAAATGCTTCTCGCTTAGCATCACTTCTGAAGCCCATCATGTCTCATCGTTCTCCCCATTGCTGAAACACACCTCCAATGTTAGTCATGTTTTATGACTTGCATGATCTAATTCCATTTTTGTTCTTTTGTCCTCTTTGTTCTTAATTTGTTTTGTCTGTTGGGTCGTTTAAGCCATCTTTGACCATGAAAGAACAGGAAATTTGTAACTGTTGGATGTTTTTTTTTCTGCCATTATACTATATAAGAGCACAGACATTGGAGGATGTCTGTCCTGCATGTGCACGTGCTTGCACATGACAGTACTGATACCAGTGATTGATTGTCCGATTTATGATGAGTTGATTTTTGCAAAACAGAATACCACCCCAAAGCAGCCAGAGAGTCTGGATTTTTTTCACAGTATACACATATAATAAATACATGTTGGCATATCATGGGAATGAAATGATAAAACTGTTTAAAGAGAAACTTGCCCTCAGCATCTATATTTATTTTTCACAAAATATTTAATTAAAATCATTAATGAATTATATTTCTAATGTACCCTTCTCTTACAGTCCCCATTACTTTGTGATGAAATACTTGATATACTTGCGCCTGGTGTGTTTATTGATCACTATTTCTTTCCTCCTTCTCTATATCATCTCCTTTTCATCTCTCTCCTGTCCTATCCTCTCCCCTGTCCCTTTCTCCTCTCCTCTCCTCTCTTACAGGGTCCAGTAGGCCTGATTGGGATAGCAGGAGTGATAGGAGTTCCTGGTGAGAAGGTAAGGAGTTGTGTTGTTTCCCTTCCATTAGGCTGTCAGTCTGTGTCAGCTTGGGGCCCGTCAGTGGGAGACCCCTGTAATTAGGCGTGTGTTAAACAGCCATGGCCAGAGGCCCCAGAGAACCCAGAACACACGCCTAGACACACACTCAACACTCTCACATCCACATCAATAACAATATTGTCAAACTCACGAGGTTATTACTGTCTCATATTCCTCCACCACTTTTCTGTAGCAAGCAATTTTAAGGTAAGTAAATGGGAAGATTACAGTTTAGCTGACAACCGCCCCCTTTGAACAAATTGGCCACTCTCTTTATAGTTAAAGTGGAGATATTTTTACTGATTGCTGCCCGATGAAGGCATACGCTGAAACACAAATAGATGTGCAAGTGTGCAAGACGTTCTATCAGTCCTAGAACCTTGGTATTTATATTAGAATAGCACTGGAATTACCTCACTTATGATGTTTCTTAATTGATATACTGCTGATACACAATATTTATACTAAATCAAATGCACATCTATTCACCAACACAAATGAAAAGGGAATGCATCTCAGAAGCATGAGTCATTTGAGTTGCTCATGATGTAACCTAAAGAAGCCTTGAGGTTTTTCCCCATTTTCAGCCCCTGTAGCCCCTCACAGCCAAAATGTTAGTGGTGTTCCTGTCAGTTGACTGAAATGATTTTACTGGCAGTTTGGGTGTTGATTATTGACAGGCCCTTCAAAGAGACACCCCTTTTTGCCCTGCCCTGCCCCTTTTCCCTCTTCCTAGTTCACCCTATTCCCCTTTCCTTTCTATGTTGAAGCCCCTTGTGTGTCAGGACATGTTCTTGTGATGGTAAGCTGTCTGTCAGACCTCTTGCTGCTCCTCCCCCTCCTACAGAAAAAATCCACCTCCTGGTCCAATCTGTCAGCACCAGTCGTACCTTGACAGCCTACAAATTCCTTTCACATTATATGTATTTAATCCAATGGCACCCTCTGATTTAGACTCTTTTTTCCGATACAGAGCCTTAAAACTATTCTGCTCACTGCAGGTTAGACAAACTACACGGAACAGAAGGGTACTTGTACAGTCATGAACAGTTGATGGGGGATTAAAACGTCACTGACACAAACGGTTAAAGGGGTTAGAGAGGAGTCTAAGGCAGCTGTACTGCTCACCCAGGGTGACCTTTGGTTTTAACACACCACACAGTGTCACTGACTGGGTTTACCTGTTCGCATTAAAATTTGCTCGACCAGCTGTCACTCTAACCTGTACAGAGCTGCTCTCCAGTTTCACGGCTGTTTTTAAAAGAACCATTTGTGGAGTTTTGTTGGAGTTTGATGTATCAAGGTTCCAGTTCATAGTTTAATGACCTCTTTCTCTTTTTCTCTCTTTCACTCTTACTGTTTGGTTTCCCAGGGTGACCGAGGCCCAGGAGGTCCATTGGGTCCCCCTGGGGAGAAGGGGCCAAGGGTATGTATAACTGTTCATGACACACAGTAGGGCTCTGCTTCTTGTCTGAGAGTTGGTAGGCCTTAGAGCCATATATCTACACTTTTCTAGAGTTTTTCCCCTGAAATCATTAATGCCACATTAGTCTGCTAATGTATCAGTAGTAGGCTAATGTATCAGGATGACAAATATAAAAACACAGCCACTAAACAGTTTTGGCTGACTTTCTTCAACCACACACTGAGTCCCTTGAAATGAATGCAGACTCACTAGAGGCCAGAAAAGTTCCAGACTGCTCAATGTCGCAACTTTTCTAGATACAAGGCTGTGATTGATATTGCAAAATTCTCACCAGATCGTCCAAGATAAGTTGGTTATCTCTTTGAAATGTTGGGGATTACCATCAAAATCCAACATTTTTTGTCAGTGACTCACACAGAGCAACATGTTTCATCTGTCTGGTTGAGCAAATCTAGTGAGTAGACTGGATATCCCACTGAAACCCTCTAAATGGAGGTAGATGACTTCCATGTGTGTGAACACAGAACAGCAAATCATCCTGGGTCATAATATCTCTGTAAATGAAGTGGTAAGAGAGCATGTCATAATATTTCTCAACAACGGCCTATCTTTGATGCCTTCAAATGACCTGTGAGCTGCAAAGTCTCTTTGCTGGCCCCAAATTCTTAGTCAGGTCTCTATTGCTAGCAAGCGACCTCGTGACAGATTTGTCAGTCTACACCCCAAAAGTTTGATGGAATGAAGAAGCACTGTGTATTCTGCGACCGGTCTGGCCAGGTGTAGCAATACTGGTCTTTGGCATTTTCCTGCTGCTGTGTGAAATTTGATAGAGAGGCTGGCTTATACCCCTTGCTGGCCCAGTGTCTGTGATTCATGGTGACAGTGAGGGCTCTGGTGGCACAGGGTTTCACTTTATGTTTTGCAGGTTACCAACCACTGCTGTTTCTCCTCTGGTTTGACTGTTTGCTTCAGTGATGAAACAAGCAAAGCACATTTACCCAATCTCAAAGCTGCTTTAAAACAGTCATACTAAAACTTGACTGAAATTGTTCAGCATCTAGTTCAGTATGATTACAACAGTACAGGAGCTAAAGTTTGGTCACATGAGGAATTAAATAAGCATTGACATTATTGTGGGTAAACTGATTTCAAGAAACTACTGACTGCTGAACTCACTGTATTATGTTAAACTATTCCTCTAATCCCTGAATGCTGGCTTAATAAATGTTTATATGCTCGTATGTTCATAGTAGCTTAATTTGGTAACATCAGACTACTCAGTATCCTGTAAAATCCATTGTGCATCAAAATAATTTTGGCAGTGGTGTGGTCCCCTAGAGAAAAAGTGCAGCGGTCTAGCAAAGCTGCTGCTTTTTACTGTACTGCTGTGCATGTCCAGCAAGGGAAGCTGGCCTGCATCCCTCGCTGGCCCAGGGCCTTGGATTAACTCCATGTCTGTGGCTTTGGGCCCCAGTCCTGACCTAGCTGGCTGGCAGACCGACTAGCAGGCTGACTGATTAGCTGGCTGGATGATTGGATGCCTAATTAGGTGTCTGGCTTGCTGGTTAGCTGGCTGAATAGCAGGCTGACAGAATCATTGCAATTTGCCCACTTTGTGAGGGTGTGTGCGTGCACTGTGACTTATTTAACGGGTGATTGTGAGTTGTTTGAACTGGTTTGTCTTGTAGTGTATCTACTTAAAAGAGAAGGACTTCAGTGTGAAGAACTGGTGGGGGTTTAGCACAGATTACAGGTTTCCAATGAATTTCTTATAAAATTGATTTTGCTTAAATATTTTTCACAGACACTGGAATCGTTTCAAAAAAGTTTTCTTGCAACTGCATCAGCCACTTTGTCTTATTTTTGCTGCCTCTGTCATTGTGTTTGTGTTAGCCAGAAGCTAATTACACTGAGATAATGATGTGTGAATGGTACTGTGATGAGAAATTCACCCTTGATGAGTTTGAAATACTGTTATCTTTTTCCCCCAAGGCATATGGAGCACAGTGTAACTTCACTTATTTGGAAAAAAAAGAAAACAGGTTTAACGGGTTTAGTTATTGTAGAAATTCCATCTTTTTCTGTATAATCTTGCATTACAAAAGGTGGAAAATCCTGGAGCACTAATGCAGTACAGGTGTTGGACATGGGTATTTATGTGATGGTTACTGCCATGACTAGAGGTGCAGCTGTAAGACAAAGCAACTGTTTGAATTGAAATGGTGAAATGTTGTCCCATCTAATTTTCTTATCTTGTCTGTTTTTGGTACAAGGGTTATCCAGGCTTGCCAGGAAGTACTGGGGATATCGGCATACAAGGCGCACCTGTAAGTGTCATATTGAATGTCTTAACATCATTAGCCTTCTCCACACCAACTCTCTCCCCAAATGCCTTTTCATCAGGGTTTACGTGTGTTTTCTGTTCCCTGTGCATTTGGGATAGAAGTACATAAACTTAAGAACTAAATGGAATGAGAGGATTGGGTGCATTGACTCTAGTCCTCCCTTCTTAGTGTCTTGGCTAGGTATCATAAACAGTTTAATTGAATGATTAAAGTTTCCTCTTAAATCAAGGTCGAAGACCCTGCTCTCAGTTTTTACTGCTGCGAACAGTTAGATTTTAGGGGGCAATTTGGTGTATCAATTTGCCCATTTCCCACGTTATACTGTAGTCTAGACTGCTGTAAACAGTATGTCTTAACAGGCTGATTGTACATCAGTTCCTGCAATTCCTTTGTAGTGATCCATTAAGTTACTTTGGTTAGTCTTGATGTGATTTGAAAGATGTATTGAACAATGCGTAGAGACGTGATTCTTTTGCCTCATTAGTCTGTATAAATCTGTGGAAATTGAAACGTAAACTAACTAATCTAAATTGCCCCTCCTGTCTTTGTCCTCCCAATTCCAAACCTAATTTTCTCTCTCTCCCTTCCTATCTCATTCTCTCTGTCTCTCTGTCTTTCTCTCTCTCTCTGACCCAGGGTCCACAGGGACAGAGGGGTAGCCCAGGAATTGCCGGTCCAAAGGGCAGAAGGGTAAGAGCTCTCTTCTGTCGTGGCTCCCTGGTATGTGATGTCTGTAAGCTGAGATGGACTACAGCATCCTAACTAACCATTAAGGCCTGACTCACCAGACCTTTGTTGCTCTGCCTCATATCACTGCTCCCCACACACACAGGTTAAAGAAGTTTAAAGACATGTGTTTTTCCTTCCACTTGGCTCCATGATCTGTGCCAAGATGCATATTCGACTGTTTCATGAGCCCTATAAAGTGAATCCCACATTTCAGAATTTTATGGCATTTTCAAGCTTGTGAGACACCGTGTGGCAGAGAGGAGAACAACACCTTCAGATGCTGAGGCAGCTTCTGCAAGAACATTAAGGCAGATTTGTCACATCTGTGGCATTTATGCATGCAAGATTTACAACACAATATAAAAATCTTCTCAGAAAACAGCAGATGTAGCATGCTTATTATACAATTTAACACAGTGGGAAACTGAAATAGTATTTAAACCAAGTTTTTAAGCTCTTTGCAGAATTGGAAGACTTGGAATATCTTATGTGTTACGTCTCCTAGAAACTATAATATAACTCAGTGCTTTTTTTAATTTTTAATTGTCAATAATTAAATAACAGTAATCCAGTGGTGTCTCTATTGTACTGCTATATTTCACCAAGCACAATAATTCTTGCACCATAGCTAAATCAAATGGTTAAACAAGCAGTTATTTTTGGTCAGCACATTAAAATTTAGACTAATCATTATGTGGTCACAGGTGTGCATTTATTGGATATTTTACAACAGCTTTGACCAGGACTGTGTTTCATTAAAGTAATTTATGGCCAACGATTTGTTTTTTCCTTACAGACAGCCAGGTCTAGCTGGTCATTATGCGTTACATTAAAGAGGTTGTGATTAATTGGTTAGATGCTCATTTCCCCCTTATGAATCTTTTTACTTTTTCACAAAGTGATGGATTGTGCCCTCTTAAATACTCCTGGCTTGAATCAGCACTTTCTACAGGAGCCTCCTTCCACCGCTCTTGTTTCATTGTGGCTTGGCTGTGTAATCAGATCAGTTATTACTCCTGTGCCAGGCTGCCAAGCAGTGCCAAGGCTAGAGCTCTCCAAACGAACATATGTCTATCTTAGTAGATGCAAGAAAGTGGGGTAGAAACAAGCCATAGAGTGCTCAGACACGTTACACACGGCTTCACTGCAATGCACTACCTCTCTCACTTAATCACTCATCCCTCACTTGTTTCCCTTCATTCTCTCATCACTTATTTTCCTCCTGTTGAACATGTAGTGTTGCCAGGCAAAACACATGGCAGCACTTAGCATGCCACTGCTTGTGTTGTTTACTGAAATCTATACATGTGTCAGTTTGTGGGTTGCATTTCCTGTCTTTCTGAGGCAGTCTATAGTTATATCCAAATCCCTTCTTTAAGACAGGATCCATAAGCATCTGTGATCCATCTGCATTCTTAAGGCATATACCTCACTGTGGACCAGTGACACTTCTAAAAGCTCACCATTTGAAGCTAAATAACAATTTCCCATATTCACTGTTGCTTTTGGAAGAGCAGTTGGTTATAAACATGCATGCTTTCTCAGCACTTTGGTTTGTCCATAGGGTTAGGATTATTTGGATTAACACTCCCCAGTGTAAAGAATGGGAACAAAGTGAAACTGCTTCACTGTGCCAGTCCTGGGGACAATCTCTGAGTACTTGTTATTTTAACCCTATCGCTCACTCTTATCACATAACCCTTATCACGTAACCCTTGGGGTTATAAAAGCGATTGTGTCCTGGGGCTAAAATATGTGCTGCACACCTGGCCCAGTTGGCACACACCTGCGCTAGTTCCGAAAGCCGAGTGCGGTGCACATTCATCGCACACATTGTCGTGGGAAAATGGGAAGTACATTCTCTGAATTTTTATGTCTTTCACCTCTCCTATCTGGCCATCTCTGATTACTCATACCTGAGTGCTTGGAGAAGCCTTTTATGATGATCACTTGTAGTGAAATAGACCTATAACGCACTTGCTTCAGAAAGGCCTTCTTTGCTTCTTGCATAATAAATTGAATTATCATTTGTTGGTAAGTGGTTATTTATTACATTGACCAGCCTCTTACACTAAAAGCCCAATGTCTCACATTATTTATTTTTAATGCATCACATACATGTTAGGCAAATTTATCTAAGTGGACAATACATCTTGATGAAGCTATTAAATTTATCACAACATGGCCATAGTTTGGATTAATTCCATGACTACTTTGGGCAAACTAATTGAGTGGAACAGACTTAAAAACTGAGAATGATGGGGAACAAGTTCCAGCAGATTCCAAAATCAGCAAAAATAATTGTTCCAGTGAATGCTGAACTATGAAGTGAAACTACAGGAAGGAACAGGGAGAATGATAAAGCGGGGGCGGAATGCCTGGGAGCTTGGAGGTAGCAGAGGGAGGGAAGTCTAATTGAAAGCCAGAAGCTCAGACAAAACAGTCTGGCAGCAGATAGAGGGGCCTTCAGAGGTAAAGAGGAGAAAGGGGGGAAAGGATTTGAGAGATAGGCTGAGAGTAGAGGGGGCACTGAAAGAGATGGAGGGGGCTGCCTCTGTATTTACAGATCCTAATCCATCTTTCTACCTGTGTGGTGGAGGGAAACCCCAGGGATTTTTATGGGGGTGGCAGCCTGTGACATCAGGGCAGTAGAAACACCTAAGGAGATAAAGAAGCTGATAACCCTGCTGGTGGTGTTATTACAACATCACTATCATATGTGTGTCTGAATACCTGCTTATGTTTGATGCTAAATTTACCTCATTCATCTTTGGAAACACTGATTTTTTTTTTGTTTGTTTATCTTACAAAGATTATATCAATTACAATGTGTGTCTCACCTTCTGTCACACAGGGTCCCCAGGGTCCAGATGGCCCACTGGGAGAACCAGGCATTGAGGGCGCCAAGGTAAACATATGCAAACACACACACACACACACACACACACACACACACACACCCTGTGGAAAAAGCTTTCACTGGGTTTACAATGCTGCTATCCCACCAGTAGGTGGGATAGATCCTCAATGTGCATGTGGAGTGGAGGAAACTATGGCACTTTCAGGTGAAAAATTTCCATCCTACTTTATAACCAGGGAATCATTACATCACATTCAGAACATTGCATTTGCCGTGCAATTAATTGCAACACTTTCTGGGAAAGAGTTTTCTGTTTCCTTGCAACAATGTGTTATATTTTTCTTTACAGGGTGAAAGGGGTGACATCGGGAAAAAAGGCGAACCAGGATTCATAGTGAGCAATATTTTCATAAAGCTTTTTTTTCAGATTATCAAAATGTTATTTTTGCTGTATCAGAAAGTATTACTGTAGGTGGTACACTGTACAGTAGAAAAAGACAAGAAAGGAGGGAGAGCAGGAGATAATGGATGATAAAGAACGTTTGTGAGCCCAAGGTTGAAGTTACAATGTCAGTGTCCAAAGTGCTTGCTTGGTGTCTTCATGTGCTGAGCGGTTAATAATGTAAATGTTTGTTACACACACATAATTTCTGGGTGAACGCTTTAGGCCGTCAGGAGATGACAGGGCAGTTTTAACTGTTCCTTTATTTTCCCAAAGCCTAGACCAGTCATTGGCTATAAAAACAGAAGGCATCATTGTGCAGTGCCCCAGTCATCACATACCAAAACACACATACACACACACACACGTAAGTGTACACATTACATCTAATGTCAGCCTCAGGCCTCTGTAAATGCAGGTTTAAAGTGTTGTTAAGATCCGTGAAGGAGCATGGTGGGCCTTTAATCCGTTTTTATTTGCAGTGTGCCTTTGTCTTCAGGGCTTTGTATCACTCAATTACTATATATTAATGCTAGCTTTTAGTGGTAGAACCTGAACTAAGCCAATAAAGTCATAGCAAGATAAAGTGAACACTCCACTGTACTTTAACTGGCACTAATGTGTAGCTCTGTATCAGGGATGAAAACAAAATCCAGCTCTAGGTCGTCGCCATTTAGAATGTGTTGTTTTGGATAAATGGATCATTGCAGACAACCTGCATCACGCCATATATACTCTGTTGCGTTACTGAAGGTACCATTATGTCTACAGGTATCGAATACAGCTGAAATGCCAAAAAAAAAAAAAGTTCAAATTAACCCTCCTGTTATGTTCACATTTTTGAACATATTTTATGTTTGGGGTCAATTTGACCCCTGCAGTTTAAACTTCCACAAAATTATTATAATTAAAATTGTTATCAAAGTTTATGTGTCAGGTACTTTATGTTTCTTTGTTGATGACCTAAATAGCCCTTTAAATAAAACATAACCCCCCCCCACCCCCACTTATACATCCAGTATTCCTATTACGCCACTATGGAAAAATATGCAAATCACCATAAAATTCCACTGATTGACCTAAAATTGGAAAGAAATATTAATTTTTGGTGTTTTAATGGCTTTATATTATTTCTAAGTACAGATTTTTGTTATTTATAACCGATGCGTTACAAAGTGTGAACAGCACCTTAAAATTAAGGTGCTCT
>OMLB01021628.1:5056-17807 GCA_900302555.1 Myripristis jacobus
CCTCAGTGCCTCACCACACTTCTGAATGTGCACAGGTGAGGCTTGATGGAAATACATGGCAGTCAAAGCATTTCTCTGCTTGAACAGCTGACACATTTCTAGGTCCTGTGCGATTATTATGTTATTCTTGCATCAAGAAATATCAGCACACCTCATACCTGTACAGCACAGGTGACGTTTTTTTGCGACTGCCCTCCAGATCAAAAAACGACGCCATAGGTCATTTGTGCAAGCAGCTTATTACAACCTATAACCATGTTTTAAAGTTAAGCGACCTCTAGTGGTGGTGTAAATAACTACATTGTGTTGTGTTGGAAAGTAAGGTGACGTTATATAAAAGGCAATAAAACCCACATTAAGAGACGCTTAAACTTAACCAAACTGCGACCGTTTGACGCATGCACACCACGACTTGTGACATGCCACCAGCAGGGGGCACTAATGGGAAGGAGCAAACGACCTGTGTGGTAGCACGGATTCAAGAACATGTGATTTTTGGCTGGCACAGTGATATTTCAACCAGAAAAGGAATATGTCCTTGAGAACATGTGTGGCCTTGTGCTGTGGTATAAGCAGCTGGAGGAGTAAATCTTTGGTAATTGTGTTTCTGCCAGTAATGGTCATGGGAGTCGCAGTACAGTTAGCTGGTAGTTGCAGTAGAAGTAGCAGCACGACTGGGAGATTCTGCAGAAGTATGAATAGTATAGTACAGCATAGTAGTAGTAGTTTATAGCTTATGGCCCACGTCATTAAGTGTTGCGGCGTCACAGCTGTGTGTTTACTGGACATTCAGCTCTGATTGAGAGTCAGACAGTGTGAATTGAGGAGCTATCAGTTTTATACAAGTAATTTGTGTGCAGCAACTGGGCCCTTTCTCTCTCAAGGACGACAAAATATTTCCAGCTGTGTGTGTGTTCTTTCTTTTCTTCCCATTCTTTTGCAGCCAAGGGCATTGGGTAAGGGGAGTGCAGAAGAAAACCATTTTCTGTCTGTTTCATCAGATCAGGTTTGCTTCAATGAACTGGCTTGTGCTATTGGTCTGTTAGCTCTATGCAATATTAAATAAGGTCCGGTCATCCAGGTTTAACAATGTTAAACACCTTTTATTATGGCAGTATAGTGATGCTTTTCATTAATGGCAGAAATAGAATCAGTGGTGTGTCCAAGGGGTTGTGTAGTGCAATAACACATACCACACAGGCATGTATAGGAAATCGGAAATACAATAAAGCCATAACACATTTTTTGAGCCAAGTTACTAACTCTAGCATATGAAGAATGTAAGTGGTAGATACTGAACTATCGCTTGCGCTTTGGAAAATCCAGGCTTTTCTGTCTCTTCAGCTGCTGGAAATTACAGGGACTGTTCTTGTAAGTGACTGGCTGAAAGGCAGTATAGATACAAGGTAAATGCACAGGTTCTACATTGTTTACTGCACAGGGCTATAAAAAAAAAAACATTAATACAACATATAACAGGTAATCATGATGACTGTGTGTACGTGCATGCACTGATCTAATCGCTGTGCTTATGAGGATTACTTTCGAGATTGTTTTGTGGTTGCATAAGCTCGACTTGCATTGCTGCTTTTGCATTTCTGCTGCTCCCATATACAGTAACTGTCCCAGATTTCCACAGAACTGAGTGGGATGAAGGCTGCATATAAAAAGATGGTAGCTGTAATAATGAACAACTCATGCTACTGTATATTCAAGTTGAAAACAAGCTGGAAGATGTGAAAACCCCTTCGGACTGGCTTATTAAAGCGTTTTTATTTACATCAAACAGCCTTAAAATAACGAGACGAGTATCACAGAGCTCCACTGAAGGAATAATCTAGATATTACCTTGACCGATAAAAACACACCAAGATGTTTATCCAACCCAGGTCTTGTTTGCTGTATTTTCATACCGGCTCAAAAATGGTCTGTGTTTACCGCCTTGTCAACATCAACATCATCGGTGTCGTAGCCTTTGTCAGCTGCTTTGGCAAACCATCTCTGGCTTGATCTGGCTTTTTTAATGAGCCTCCTTACATCTTTGTGAAATCTATTAAATCACAGCCCCTCTGCTGCATTTTCATTCAAAATCAGAAGTAGGAAATTCCCAGTTGCTTGGTGATAATTATAACCGCAGTGGATTCCAGTGATGCGGATCTTGGAAACCAGGCAAGAGACGTGGGCACGTGAGAGTTTTTGTTCTCTTAGACATACGCTCTAAGCCGAATGGCAAAACGACCAAGGACAAGGGACAGAGTAGTCTTTGTTGGTGTTGGGAAAGGTCAGTTAACTTCAATATATTATAAAGGAAAACATATACAGAGTTCCCCACTGATGGAAATGCTTTCAGCAGAAATTTCTCTTATGTCTCGGGGAAAAAAAAGCTGCAATGCCCTCCATCATCATTGAATTAACTTTATATATGTAAAAAACTATATGGCAAAGCAGCGCCGGCCTGCCTCAAATTATCAGGGCACATTACGGTGATGCTGCTGATGTCCAGGTTGCCGGGTACAACTTACATACACTCAGGTCTGCAAATTCACCTACAGTTTTAAAGTCCAGGTAAATAAACATACTTTTTCTCAGTGGCTTTTCTGGCTTAGGTTCAATTGCTATTTGATCACTGTATTCAGTATTAATGACTCTTGCTAATTCTGCTCCAAAGGCCTGATCAAATTCGATTTTTTTTTATCACTGATTTTGTTTTTACCTCAGCTTTTATGGATAAATTTGTTTTTAACTTGATTTATTTTATTTTCCAGTATGTTCATTTTTTGCTGTTGTGCATTCTGCTTTAATTTTAATGCACTAATTTCTCCTAATTTGTGTTTATTTCTTGTCTAATGTTTTATTTGTCATAGTGCAGCACTTTGGGCAGCATTTCGTTTTAATAAAATGTGCTATATAAATAAACTGACTTGACACAATATTGAGAAAGAACAAATCTGTGATAAACTGCAATCAGCTTAGCATTGCTAAACTGACTCATTGTGTATTTGATGCATGTCTGTGTTAATGGAAACCTGCTTATGTCTTGTATCTTTAAAAAAAAAAAAAAAAGAAAAAAAAGAAAAACATGACAGATGTGCAAATAAAACTGTAGGGAATCTAGCTATAGGAGAAATCACCTTACCCCCGGCTTTGTTTTAAAGAAAATTACACAGTCCACTGCCTCTAGACTTGGAAAAAAATAACCAGCCAGCCCCCCCATCTCTATAATTGACAGACATTACCTAATTGTGTCATTGTGGAGAGTTTTCTTCCCAAGCTGCCCTGGAGAGAACCGACTCCTCTAGAAATCCAGAATAGAAAATTCATTTTTACAGTTTTTCGAAAGGCTTGACATAGGTATGATCAATTAAGACGCACAGGTGTTTTCCATCTGTTTCAACCGGCTCGGTGCTACAGGCCATTGTGCTCTCTGGGTGTGATGCATTATTCTCACAATGAATCATGGGGCTTCCCAGTTGGGGCCCACAGCACCATGTGATGGCGTACCTGCTCGGCGAGTAAACTCCCAGGGATCTTTGTTTGTCTTTTGTCTTCACCTGCGGAGGACACGAGCTGACTGCAGCGGCGGAGGCTCTGCTCCTCCTCAGGCCACAGCTGAAGTTACGTCAGCACACAACGGAGATCTTATTTATGTCCCCAAAGCCGCGTGTTCCCTCAGTGTAATAAGGGAACCCTGGGCCACCACACAAAGTGAATCATTTTTCCCTCAAAGTAATTTTTCAAACTGAACCAATTTCGCCTCAAAGTAATATTTTCACACAAACAATTTTGCCTCAGTGATTTTTTTTTTGAAACTGAAAAAGTTCAATCAACAGAATGTTTTTCAAACTTTGCAAAGTTTTCTGTCGAGCGACCAGGAAGGTATGGCCCTAATTATCTGCCTGGCTGACTGATTGACCCCCCTCCCCCTCATTGTTGAAACATAACCCCCGAGTCGTGCTCTTGGCTGGAGCTCGTTTGTATTTCGGGCTAGCTAGTTAGCCAATCAGGAGGTATTGAAGGCAGAGCCAAAAAAACGCTCGTTAAAAAACAAACAAGGAAAAAAAATAGCATCACTGCAGTCCAAATTGAAAAGCTCCAATAAAAGTCCAGTCCTGGCAGTTGTCGTCCTCTGGTTCCCAGGACTGGACGGCGCCCAACACCCGCTGATGGGCTCCGCTTTCGAAAGGCTGTTCAGCGACTAAAGTGATCAGACCAGCAGACGGTGGACGATGCCGCCTCATGCCCCACGCTAGATCCGGTGAAGTTTCATGGTGTATGTCCACACAAGCACACATACACACAACGTATAATAACGGTAGAAATTCAGTGATTCAGGCTGTAGTGGTGGTCCGGCATCACCTAGGCTTAGCTGGTACTCTTCAAAGTTGAACAATGTTCCCTCAATGGGATATTTTTTTTTTCAAACTAAGAACAATGATCAGTCAATTTATTTGTTTTTTCAAAAGGGAAAACAGCTCAATTTTCCCAGAATCCTATGATCCTTGCACATAAAAAGAGCACCATTTCAGGTATCATTTCCTGAACACGTGCTGTCAGATTACACCAGAGGCATAGACATTATACTCTGCTCTTTATGTTGAGGGACGACGGGGCTTACCATACGCCGAGGGAACACAAGTCCCCGGTGAACATGAATCTGCAAGTACAGTTTTACATCTCCAATTTATGTGTACTTCACAGATGTTTTAATAGAGTTAAAGCCACTGAATGGAAAAAAAAGGACCTTGGTGTACTTTGAGGTTTCTAAACATTGTTGAAGTTATGCTGCCATGTTGACCTCATGTCACAAAACTGCACCTGGGAAACCCTGGAGTCTTTTTTCTACTCGTTTTTCTATCTATGACAGCTATTCAATTGCATTTCAGTCAATGGCCCTCTTAAACATAGCCTCTATGCAATTACTATATAAATACTCTTTAATGTGTGGTGATAAGTTACAGGTCAAGGGTCTCTACATTGCTTGCTGTGTATTCCACTTGACTACTGTACTCCATCTAGGATAATAGTATACATTATGTGCAGTGTTTAGTATGAAATATGCAGAGGGAGGTCCCTGGGAATAAGGACCAGAAATGGTCATTTCCAGTGGGCCCACAGGAGCCTGCGCGTAAAATGTCTAGACACATTTTACACGTTCAAATCTAACATTTCCAAAACAGCTGCAGGTGGCAGGCTTCTCTTTTATTCATAGGTAGTATTCTTTTTTTTTCTTTTTTTTGTAATAAAAGCCTAGATTAGTACTTTTACTGAAATGTAAATGAAAATGACAAAATGTCCTCTCAGATCTGGGTACTGAGTTGGGTCCTGTGGCTGAAGTTGGAGCTGTGGCAGGGTGAGTGTAACCTATATTGAAAAGGCAAGTTTTCAGCCTATTCTCACACACACACACACACACACACACACACACACACACACAAAGGGACTGTGCCTTGGGCCCTGTTTCTAGGTTGCCTTTATAAAGAATGCAAGCTCTTCTTAGAAGGAGCTGCCACCTGCAGACTTTTTGGAGATGTTATATTTGGTGATGTAAAATGTGTTCACGTCACATCCAGCCAAGACCGAATAGTTGTACATCTCAACAGAATGTCTCCACAGAAAGTATCCTGTACAATCTGTCAAACGGTGCTGCAGTGGTCCACCAATTAAAGCCTGGGAGAAGTGAGCAGCTGTCTGTGCTCTACAGACTTCTGTGCCACCATGTCTCAACTCATCCTGCATTACATGCCTTTGCCAATGTAGAAATCTGATGTTGTAGAAGGGACATGAATAAAACACGGATTAAGGATAGGAGGATAGCGGCGCCAGAGGAGGATTTAATTCCCCGTGATCAGAAAGAAAGCGCTGGCGATGGAGCGATGGTTATGGAGGGGACAAATTCATTATGGAAGCCGTTACGGTGATGGGCGGGACACTGTCGAGGTGTGCCGCTCCGGACAGTGCGGTGCGGTGACAGTATGGCGACTGTGTGGTGATCAGACGCCAGAATTCACAGACAAAGATTGTCACACTGTTCACTGGAGGACTGACTGTGTTTCAGCGCTGATGTCCAAGCCTCTGCTGCTCAAGAAAGAGCCGCAGAAAGCAAAAGAGAGAAAGAGCGAGGGTTATTTCATTCCACTGTGAATTACATTGTCAAAAGAGAGCTTCTTAAAACCACTATAGTTTTTTTTTTCGCCCTCACAATGTGCTTTGTACAGAACCTGTAGAAGCCTGGCGGTAGATAGCATGAAAACACAGAACCTTCTCCTGCTTTTTTTTCAGCAAAAACTGTGAAGGTTTTGGAGGACTGCGAGAGAGGATGACATTGACATTTTTCAACCTGATGAAAACTTCTGTTATTACTGGCAAACCGTAACTTCAGAGTACAATGCCTAAATACTGCAAGCCCATTTCCAGACAGCGCAGCATCAAATTGAAACATCTCAAACATGCATTTCCAAAGAAGCCATTCATTTGCGGGGCAAAATAGCTGAGGAACTGATTTGTGGAAATTGAAACAGTGACAAGAGTGCATCTCTACCTTGATTTCCCCACGGTGCACCTCAGCTCTTAATTTGACTGGGTTTTGTGATACGCAGAAATGGTTTAAACCTATCTGATTTTTTTTGGAGATGAAGTTTTGCAGTGTTAGTGCAGGAATTTGAATCAGATGCAGCTCGATGGGAGGCAAAGGGCCACTGCTTTGGCAGGTCGACACAGCTTAGAGACATAATGTTCCTGAAGCCCTTTTTGGACAGGAGTAGCTTTCCAGCGAGAGGTGGAGTCATGTAATCGCTACCAGAGCATTTCTGTAATTTTATCCCCTGTCTGAATATGCCGTGTCAGTAATTTAATGGATATGTGAGGCTGCACCTGTAAGACTTCAACTATCTTTCACCTCATGTAAAACGCCTTGTCAAAATAACCTCAGTGATGTCAATCTGGATTGACACGAAATTGACATCCCTGAGATTTGCTGTCACGCCACCGGCCAAGTTCCGTGACTTAGTAATTTTTTTCTATGACAGACAATCGAGATGTCAAGATCAGACTCGAAGGCCCAACTCCGGTCCAGCTGGAACTTTTCTTCGATCTGTGTTTCGACTCTTTGAGCACGTCAGGATCAAATGTCGAAGTTGTTGTTGATCCACGGCGCATTTTTGGCATAACGGCAACACACAAATGAAACAGATGCTCCCATCGCTGTCAATTTGGATTTTACAGAGATCTGCACCGTCTCCTGTGCGAATTAACAATTACTGCATCCACACTGTCTTGAAAACGAACCCCGTCCAAACAAGAGCGTTAAATACTAACTTTTTCACCATTCATTTCATTCATTTTTTTCTGCTCATTTACAATATTTGCAAGATTAATGTCTGTGTATTTGTGCTTAGTGAATGTCTGAAAATATCTGAGACATTTTAATGATGAATATTGCCAGAAATGTCTCAGTATGCATGTGTCTGTGAACACACTCCAAAATATGAGTGTGTTTCCCGACGCGGTGCAATCTGCCCCTACAAGAGACCGTAATTGCATTGATCCAGGGAAGTTACAGAGTCACTCAAGTTGCTATTGTCCGTGATTAACACTAAATCAACGTCCTGTGGTTAGTGTGAGTAAACGATGCGTCTTAATTAGCCCTCTAATTGCCTTCTGCTTGCCCACCAAATCAGAAACTACAGTATAGAGAGCAAAGTGACATCTGCGCAAGCCAAAGAGGAGGTTCCACCAGCAACGAGTAAAGTGTGTCTCCGATTCTGTTTGAAGATCCTGAACATCAGCTTGCCATAACAGAATATTTCAGTGACCATTTGATCATATTTTCACTTCAGCGGGACAAGAGAAATACAAGAGATTCTCTTCCACCCTGGTTGGATGAAATAAGAGTAATAACAGGATTTCATCCCATTCCCCCTGTTAGAGTCATATTCCATAAAGGCAGTCCGGGAGATCTGAGCACGCGGCGGGTTGCTGATAGGAATGGGACATGCTCTATTTTATTGGTTTGTCTGGGAGTCATGTAAGTCCAACATGATCGATCCGTGTGTCAGCATCACGCCGGATGAGAAACTGAAACTGATGACCGAGGGATGTTATTAAGATCCAACATCTGACTTCTGCTGTCCTGTTTTTGTAATTAAATGACAGATATGTTATACCTACATGTGTTAACATTTGGGATACAAAAAGCCCGATAGGACGGGGTTAGTTTTACATGTTTTACTTTCTGACGGGATTAAAACGCCTGTAATTTCTCTCCTGTATTACCGGGAGTGGCTACCTGTCCATACACTCACTCATCTCAGCAGCTTGTGAGGCCGAGCTCTCTGATTTTTTTTTCTTTTTCTTTTTTTAACGTCTGAAGAAAGTCTCCCAGTAGGCGGTATAACCATATTGCCAGTTAAATCTGCCAGAAACTGGTCAAACGTCTCCATAACAACCGAGCATCAGGGATGCATAGATTAGATTAGATTAGATTCACCCTTATTGATCCCCCGAAGGGGAAATTCAAATGACACAGCAGCCGTAGCAGCAGCTGACATCAAAGTTAACATCAAAGCTAGAAATACAAAAAAAAAAAAGGTAGAATAAAGTAAAATAGGAGTAGGACACAATAGATCTGGCTGTATTTACACATGTGCAGTGTCTGTGTGTATACAGTACATTATGCACATGTGCGAGGATTGTGTGTGTGTGCTGCAAGCTGCGGCACAGTCACTACAGGTTTGGTTAACTAATTGTGGATCCTGCTTCTGAAGCACAGCACGCTACCTCCGGCTCTGGAGCAAGGCAGCGTGAGTCTGTGTGTGGTTCCTGATGCCTGGTGGGCGGCGGGGACCTGGAATAAAACCCCCGGCACCTTCGTCCTTAAATCAGATCGGGACTCTGACGCTGTTTCTCCAAGCGGTGCACACAGATGTTGCCCAGTAGCCTGCAATACTCAAGTAATGAAGAAACGTCTGTATGCCGCCGCCGTTTTTTTGTTTTGTTTTGTTTTGTTTTTTGACACTAAACCAAAGGCAGCCGGCACAGAGCAAAGTCGCTGCTACCTACCAGCTGCTAGTTAAATTTTGAGATTGATTGAGATCTTTATTTCCAACATAAAAACAGCAGTAAAATCAAACAAAACAAAATAATAATAACCAATACTAAATAAAGGTAAATAAGAAAACAAAGGTCCAAAAAATAAAGTAAAATAAAAAAAAATACAAATAAAATGCATCTATCATCATTAACATGCTCAAAAAGGAGTAGGATGAAGTAAAAACTTATTTAATCCTACCCCCTAATCTCTATTTCATTATAATGTCTATTTCCTTATAATCAGTCAGAAAATAATTTGTTCATCTGTAATTTCTTTACAAAAAACACAAAATGTATTAAATTAAAAAAAAATTAAAAATTAAAATCCCTCGGTGGCAGGTCATCTGGCTAAAAATCACACCTCTGTCCCGTCGAACACACACTCCAGACATCGATTCGGCTCCGCTGCAGCCTTAACACTGGAGCATCTCACTCCATTTGGTGACGGCGAGGCTCCAGGAGAATTAACAACAAACGCATAACTCAAACACTTTACTCGACAGCGGTCAAATCTGTGTGTCTGTGAGTCCATTACATTCAGCAGGCGAGAGACAGTGTGCAATTTGCTCTGCTGTAATCACGAAAGTCGTCCAGGAAAAACACAGACATGGACAAACATGAACACAAGCGTTCGGACTGGACTGAAATCAGCGGGGACATCTGTGATACACCAAATTAACTGGCGTCCCTCCTGTAAAACTAATCCTACGACTCCTATTTTTCAGTTCTCAGGCTCACATGCTGTTTGTCGGCAAAATGACTACACTAACTTCTCCATCGGCGCTTCCCGGTGTCTGTAATTGCTTTTAGTAGTGTCCTGGTTGTTCCTGCCGTTATCTGCCGCGCTTCTTTTTCTGGCTCCCAGTCCCCATATGTGTCCATCCAACCTATGCCTGTGCTATTTACTTACATTGTCTTACACTACTGGTTTGCTTTTTGTCTTTTCTCTTGTGTTTTTTTACACCAGCACTCCCATCACGGGGTCCGCATCTGCACTCATTTGGATCTGCACCAGTTAATAAATATATAATGAAACTCTGTCATAAACAAATAAATAAATAAAGGGTTCAAAAGCGCGGCTGCAAAACGCCGTAACCCCGCTGACTCCCATCGCAGAGAGCCAGCAAGCGCCTCGTGTGCATGTTCACTGTCACCAGGTTCATGCTTTTCCGTTTTAAAGACTGCACCTTTTGACACTGATTAAAATTCACTGTTTTGCTGAACGTCAGTAATGCAATGTTGTCATGAATTATGAATGCCACTTCAGCCGGGCCAAGAATAGCACTGGAGTTAACCGGAGCGGCGAACGGAGGGGCGGCGTTGTGGCGTTTGTGCCTGGAGTTGCTTCGGAAAGCGGCACCGGGTTTGTTGGCGATGGAGTCGTATCCTTCAAGGCGGTCGAGGAAGATATGTCGTGTCCCGCTGGATGTTGTTTTGACACGCGGACAGCATGAGGATGTGGCGGGTCTGCCTCTGAGAGAGTCACTTCTGAGGATCAATTGACCAATTATCCAGCAGCTCACACTGCTAGACCATAAAACTCTGCTCTTTCAATACCCAGCAGGTATCATTTCGTAGGACTTGATAGGTCAGGCCGACTCTCGCTCCGGGCAACTAATCATCTTTGGATTACAAATGATGTAGATTTGAGTTTAATTATCTTTACATATGTAGATGCGCTCCGGTAAGGAGTTTCACATCAATACAGATCTTATCACTTGCTTTTCCTTGTTATTTCACTTAGATCTTTTTTTTTTTTTGTAGTTTCTGGATTATTTGCTTCACTGATGGGATGTAAACACATGCATGTTTGTAATGATTACCTTTTAACCCCGCTGATTTGCCAGTTACAGCAGACATGAGGTCTCGGTCACATTCATGGTAGGAAAACGACATCATCTGCACTCCTCTAGCTGCTGGCTTTATCCGCTCTATCTGCAATACTGGCCGAAAACCAACCAACATTTTTAGGTATTTTATTCTAAAAAACCTTGTGGGCTGGTAGTTAAACAGTGCATTTTAGAATTTGCCAGAAACTGTGTTTTAAGGAATGCTCTCATCTTTGTTTCATGCCCTGGCTCATGTTGCACTGTGTAAAACCTTTACTATTAGTGATACCGAGACTATGTTCACGCCTCGGGCTTTCATTTTTCATGGCTGCTTGTACTTGTTTTATTTTGGCTGACTGTCCACATCCATTGGAGCTGAAATATATTTAATGCCGATGCACAGCTGACTTCTGCGTATGCGCTACCTGCCCGGCTCAAACATATTCTGCTACAGCGTCTGCAAGTTTGCACTGAGCCGAGGCATCTTTCCAAATTCCATTCAAGTCCGCCGGTGTGCTTCCTTTCATCGCCTTGGTTCTTGTCATCTTCTGTGTTAACACCGGCTCTGTGAAGCTTGCCAAAACCCCGACAAAAGTCTCAGGTGAATGACATGAGATTTACTTATTGTCGAATTCCAATTTGAGCGTTCAAATATAACTTGCATGTGGGCTGCACGCCTCAGGATCCATCTTTTGCGGCACACATCCTCTGACAAAATGATGATTCCACGCAGCGCTCACACGAATTAAACGACAGAACTGTGTCCAGATGTTTGTGTAGGGAAAAAAAAACAGGAATTTTGGACATTTAGACTAAGAAAGTTATCCTGTTCCCCTAGTGTCAGTGAAGTTTTCCAAGTGGCAGTTGCAAAAAAGCTCCTGCTCCAATCCACCACTCATCTGCATAAGGAGCCAGCCATATTGAACGTGATCTAACGGCTAAAAAATGAGCTGATAAAACAGGGGGAAAGGGTCATTAAGCACCAGGTTGGGAGACAGAGAGAGACAGCCAGGGAGAGATAGAGTCCCAACTTCATCAAGATTAATCACTGACATCTGGTGCCTTGGAGGACCTAGTTAGTAACCCTCTGTTTTCCCCTCGGTTGGGTGTGAATCATCAATGGCAGCCGGAGACGCAGGAAGCACAGCCCCGGATGCCTGTTGTATCTTTTCTCACACTGCGTGACATAAGTGTATAATGAATGACACTGAGGGCGGAGAGTGTACACAAAACCACACACTGCACACGCATGCAAACTGCTGATATATATATTTTTTTAAAACAGCTAATCTGCCAGATTCTTGCTTTTTGTAGGAAAAAAAAAAAAAAAAATTCTGGCGACGTCTTCGGTTTGCCGGGCGCCCGTCGCTGTGGCGTTTCGGATCTGTCCGTCAAACAGTCGATGGAGTTTCTCTCGTCTTTGTCTCGTCCGTCATGGCTAACTCTTGCTCATGCTAAGTGCACGATGCTTCTTCTTCTGTTTATTCCAAGCAAACCAGAAAAATATAATACATCACTTTTTGTGTTGCAAATGTAAAAGCATACAAGATCAGACGTTTATTATTCCTATAGCATTGGAAAAAAATGACCCAATCCAAAAAAAGATAAAAAATGATCTAAGAACTTTATTAAGAAATGTCTTATATGAGGATATATTTGGCTGAAAGTCTGTTCCATCTCATTGAAATTTACATGAACGCTACTCCAAGGACAATCATAATTCCTGGTTTTGGCTTTGCATGTATGTGTGCATCCATGCATTTATTTAATTAGCGATACTCTGCGGTTTTCATCTATGCGGCGTAGCTCTGTGTAATTGATTATGATCACCTGTA
>OMLB01021629.1:0-14470 GCA_900302555.1 Myripristis jacobus
GGTGTGGTAAAGAAACTCCGCCGAGAAGGACGTGACAAATCTTCCCACCACCAAGCCATAACCGAGGCAGACTGCCAGAAGATGAAGCACTTTCAGGCACGAAGTTCAAACACACCTTGGGGGCTTGTCTGTAAAGTCTGGTTTGACGTGCAGCTTCATATGGGACGCAGGGCGAACGAGGGCAACCGCAAATTAAAGCCCGACTCCTTCAGCATTAGCCACGACGAAAATGGCCTAAAATATGTCACCCTGTCTTTGAACGAATGCACAAAGATGCTGCCGAAAAAACATAGAAAGCCTGCGGGGATTCATATATGAGCAGCCGGGTAACCCACTATGGTCGGTGGCGGAGCTTCTTCTTCGCTCTTGGCGGCCGCGGTTGAAATGATAACAAACAGGAATTACGTCACCAACTAAACTTTTATTTTGTAGTAACGAGTAACAAAGATCGTTGGGAGAAATGTGTCGGAGTAAAAGTAAAAGTTGTCAGAAATAAAAATAACGAAGTAAAGTACAGATATGTGAAAATTCTACTTAAGTACAGTAACGAAGTATTTGTACTTCGTTTCATTACAACACTGAAGATACTCTATACGTAATATTTCTCGTTACAAGCTGCACCACTGGTATGAGAATGGTAAACACTTTCGATCTTCTAAGTAGGTGCGGCGAGATTATAAACAGGTGAGTCCAGGTAGAAGAGTTCTTTTCTCTAGCCTTGCTCTGCCAGACTCACGAGTATCTGCCCGTAATGAGGTACGGATAGATATATGTGCCATTAGATTGAAATAATTTATAGGTTTTAATTATTTCCTGTGCTTTAAGTGTCACTGGTCTCTTTTCTTGGTTCCAGGTTTTCACCTGTGGTAGCCAGAGGGTGCACTAAGATTTCCATTTTCCTCACTGGTAGTGGTTTGCAGTGTGTATAGCAGGCCAACATGGTATGTGGGTGGCACGTATGTGTTAGGATGTGTAATTTGTACAAGTAATCCTACTCTCACCTACGCCCTTGGGCTTCCTCAGCCTTTCCTATCCTCTTAGCAGGAATAGCAGCATAAAACAGACTTTTAGTCCTACTCTAAATTATTAATAAAACTGCTTGTAACAGCACTTGAACTGCATATTACGCCTGTGTTCATTTTAAGTTGCACTTACCAAAGTACAGAAACCCAGTGGTAAGTACAAAGCACACCACTAAACAACAACAGCTATAATCAAAATCCCTCAATTTTCAAATGTGAATTTTGGGTTGAAATAGCAACCATAAAATGTCCTGCTTCTGCGGCTAATAAAGCCGTCACAATTCACAAACCACACAACAAAGAATTCTCTGTGTAAAGCAAAAGTTTCCACGGGGACTACTTTCCCTGGTGGAGGTAGCGTTTCACTCCACCCAGTTTCAAGTCATTAAAACACAACAGTGCTGCTGCGTTTAGGAAAACTAATGTGGACGACTTTATTATGGTGAAGGAATACTGGTGTGAAGAAAGCTTGAAGTCTCTGAAATTTAATTTTCATATTGTAGTGGAATGAATTGAAACCAATGGATAAAAGGGAGGAACAATGATATCAGAGTGCTAAAATATGACTGCTTGCTTTGGGAAAAAATTGCAGAAACATGAAATATATATATTTTGTAGATATTATACTAAACATGCAAAATGACTAATATGGTCCTCTTAAGGGAAATTAATTTGCACCTTAAGCTTTTCTCGTGTAAATAAAAACAAATGGTGCAAGGAACAGCTACAGAGACTAAAGGAAAATGAAAGGAGAGAGAGATAGAGACTGATGAACACACGATTGTGCCATTTAAGTCTTGAAGCACTGAATATTTCATATTTATATGCATAGAATCTCTCTGTTCGCATGACTCTCACAACCCTTTTTCAAACTGCAGGAAACACGCACGTGATCATTGAAATATTCATTCAGATTGTCACAAGAGCATAGATAGAGCTACGGATGCGAGCTCTTCCTGCAGGATAGGAAAGAGGTGATGGAGCCATTTGGTTAAGCTCACATCCCACATGATCTGCTGTAACTTCCCCGGCAATAATGGACCTCTGGCTCCTTCAGGCAGGTGGCAAGCTCAAGAAGGGGCTTTTCTACCATACCTTCCTCCAGTTTTCAGAGACTGTTTCATGAATATTTCAGCCATTAAATCCAATTTAGTACTGTTTTTCGATGTCAGTGACTGGTGCGGTAATTTACCTGAACACTTCCATGCCCCAGCCGGCCACAGCAGTGAAGAACCTCGGGCCGAGGTCCCGTGCAGGGTTGATTGGATAGCCGCAGTTCAGGCCCATGGACACTCCGATGGCCAGGATGATCAGGCCGATGCACAGAGGCTCCATGCCTTTTGGAGCGCCGATATTCTTCCCGTCAGTGATGGCTAGGATGCACAGAATCAGTGCACCAGTTGCAATAACCTGCACCAAAAGTCAGTCGGTCAGCCATCATAACACTTGCATTCACATAATTAACCGCTACTTCAGTGCACAGTCCACTGGCTGGTTTAAGACACATTTTTACAGATTGGCCTTTTTTTTTAAAAACGAGATTTTAATTCCTATTCATTGTTATTGCTTTAATCTTTAAATTTTTACATTTTTAATTACTCCTTCCTCGCTTCCTTCCTTGATTATTTCTTGCTCTTGTTTTTTAATTATTTCAAGGGGGCAAGCAAACAAGCAAAGGGGCAAAATAAGTTCTTGTGTTTGCTGTTGTTATTGTTTTGCGAGCATGAATCTGTTGGCGACCCCTTCCCTGCCCTCTGTTATTTTGCCTAAGCTTATTATGGGGCTTCCCCTTTCCCCTGGATGACGGCTGAGCAGGGGCCCCTGTGGCTGTACATTATGAAAACACCATAGCATTTCATTATCCATCTCTTACACACATCAAGTGAATCTAGGATTTAAAACATTTTGGTTTGTTTGCTTTGGTTCATAGTTAAATTCAAAGTTTGGCCCCTAATGTCCTCTTCCCCTTCACAAATACACAAACTTACACGTGCATGCGTAGCTCATGGACAATAAGCACAGATGGAAGTTATTTTAAGCATCAGAGGAGTACTGTTTATACTTCAGCAAACAACACATCTGTGCGTTTATGCTTAGCACTGTGCCCATGACTGCATGCTGAAACATGCATGTATGTTCTAGCAGCTTCTAGAGACACAATTTGCTATCAAAATTATTTGTTGAAAATTGCTTGCTATCAGTTAGTATTACAAAAAGGCATATAATTATATAAAAAAATTGTTATTCTTATGAGATAAAAGCCTACCAAAGCTTATAATTTACAGACCTATACGCTTTACTTTCATGTTATCAGTTCATAAGAGTAAATGTTTTCTCCTTGTGAATATTAAATATCCTTGGGATGAAAACCCACATACACATATAGGCATATCATGGTCCTCCTTGGGGATGCATAACTCACAGAAAATTTTACCTGATCAACAAATCCATTTATAACTGACAGATGTTTGGCAGGGTAGGATGCAAATATGTTGGCTGTGGCATTCACGCCAGTAACAGCGAATTCCCCATTGGTATACTCCATCAAAGCATCTGAGAAAAAAATAAATTAATAAATAAAGCTGGGAATGCTGCATATTATATGCATCACCATAACATGCTCTTCCACGCAAGTTATGTAATTATGACTCAAAAGGTTTGTGTATTTACACATATTATGTATGCTTGTGTGTGCAAGACAGAGCATGCAAAGATAAGTTGTGACGCTTTACCGAATGGCATTTGTGTCCATTTGCTGCTTTTAATCAAATATAGCTCTGACCACAAAGTAAAAAAAAAACCAAAACACATTCTATGTTCATGTTTCACATTTTTTACTCACCGTAATAAAGCCCATAGACAGCACAAGACCCGGCAAAGGCACCCAGGAACTGTGCCACCACATACACTGGGAACTTCTTCACAGGTAGCTTTCCCAAGATCATCATAGCCAGAGAAACCGCAGGGTTCACATGGGCCCCTGGAGCAATGGACAAAATAATCAAAGCAAATTTCGATTAGGAGTGCAATTAAAATCGTGATGTGTTTTACAAAATGCATGTAAAATAATAAAAACGCAGTAAGTACCTCCAAAGCTAAGGGGGCACTTGTGGCCTGAAGGTTAGAGGTATTTGACCCTAAAGTTATTGGTTCAGTCTCTGGCAGGAAAAATCTCCCTAAATGACATAAAAAAAGCATCTGTACTCAGCTAGCCTACTTTGGGTATTTAAATGAATAAAATCATGACAAGACCAAATTTTAGACAGCAGTGGCCAGACTGAAAAGGGCTCACAAAAGAATTTAAAAACTCAGGTAAGCTGGGTTCAGTGGATAAGGGCGCGGTCGACTGGTTGATTAGTGTTGGGACTCTAATTCATTCGTGATCCACTCAGCTTCCAGGCAGCTTTCAAGAAACAGTCCTGCAGTTTGAATGCCCTCTCGGCGTGTTTCATGTAGGCCAGCAAAAGGCGAGTTTGAACACATTCAAGGCAAATTTGAGCAGGATATGCTGTCAGAGAGGGGTCATTTATTTAACACTCTGGGATCTTGGCTGTGACCTCACTGCAGTAACACCACTGGGGGTATCAGCCATGCGCCCATTGTTAATCTCCCCATCCTGTTCACAAACACTGACCACGACAAGCAGCTAAAACTGCCTGTCTGAATTGCATCTGACATAATCTGCCTCAATCTGCTTAAGGCACGCGTAGACTGCAGGTCATTAGAGTGACCATGATGTGTCACACTTACGGTACACTGTCATTTAAAATTGGAGACTACAAAGTGAACACAATTGTGTTTTCTTCTCGTATGGGGCCAGCCTGCCAGGGAAGCCTAGAAAGCAAGGCCTCTCACACCTGACCCCCCTCCTCTCCAGAGACCCATGCCCCAGTAAAGCTCATTAGTCCAATACCTACGATCATCATCAGAGATGTCACTGAACAGTGTGGAGGCTTCCCACTGCTCCATGGACCCCAGGGCTGAATGGCCCAGTCATGCAGCAAAAGCACTCCATATATTAACCTCACTCTCCTCCTCATGCTTTTCCACGGTTCCTCTGGAGATTTATAGCCCCCTTCATTAAACGCAGGGATGCTTCTAGCACTGCTACATGAGTCACAATGGTCAGAAAAGCCATGCCATACAGTAAGATTGAGATGAAAAGCCCTGTTATCCTATGTGCCGCAATGAGCTCTTTCTGTAGAAATTCAGTTGCTTGGTGAAGGTTTTCAATCTCCCCAAATATATCATAAATAGTTTCCATCTCTCATGTGGTGTAAAGAGGCATAGGGAAGGAGGAACTCCCCGACGCTGGGATGGTTTGGCTGGAGATACAAAGTCTGTGCTTACACTCACCCTCTCTAAAGGCTGTAAGCACATTCAGTTTGGCTCATATTACAGCCATTATAGAGCATATTACACTCAGATTATTTAAACACTTCAGATTATGCCATTTAGGTTAATATTAAAAGCCAACCTTTGCCGATGATCTTTCACGTCCGTCTTAGAGCTGAAAATTGCTATCGTAATTTTAAATTACAGCTCATCAACACATTACATAAAACCTGTATATTGCAATCCTTGGCATAATGAAACCCCTGATTGCTGATTAACAGGCACTCACCATCTTGGCTCAGCAAGCCCATGCAAGGTACTGTGACATTTAGAGGTGATTCACGTTATCCCTATCATTGCTGGTGGCACACAGGGGGCTTTCCTTGTAGTAATCCTCAAGGAATGCACCCTATAAAGTGCTCTCTGCACATTAAGACGCAACACTTCCAGCCTTAAACACTACCTACATGCACTTAGGCCACTGATGCTGAAAAGCCGCCAGCTAATGGGAGAAAGTGTAATCAAATACTGGCATATAGCTCTCTCTTTTCAGCCAAACCCTATATTTTTTCATTCTTATCCTCACCATCAGCGCCTTCACACCATAATACCCTGTGATACACAGGTTGCTAAATGTTGTATGCTATCCATTACGTAACATTGCAAGTCCATAACAATGACCTACATGGGTCTTCACAGTCCATTACTGTGTAGTTATTTTTATAAAGGCATGGATATACATCACCAAGCTAATGCAACGGTGTCATTGATCCATGATGAAAGCCCAGTACTGTTAGCTTTCTTTTCCTCAGATTCTTTTTTTTGGTAAATGTTTGATATCTTGTGATTATAAATGGAGGTGCCAGTGGCACAGATTAACTTTTAGTGTCTGAAAGCAAAAATACAGCCAGACATCAATGGGCAAAGATCATAATAAGATAAAGCATCACTAGCACAGGCAAACAATGATTGGTGACCTTTGTTACCCGAATGTGTTTTTGAACCAAATATTTTTTCTAGGGATGTACAGACGAGTTGTTTGTCAGCTCAAATGACAAGTTACCCATTTTCCTTGTTTATATTTCACTAAGTGGGCTGATGGAAAGTTTTAATTCACAGCAGAAAATGGACATTTATCTTAACACGCTCCCGGGGTCAAAGTGTTCCCAGTCGAGTGAGAACTGTACGATTTGGTAATGTCATGTCAACAGCAAGATTGCTGAATGAGTGTGAGCTATTTTTACCTGATACTCCCCCTGCCATGTAGACAGCCATCATGACCCCCAGAGTGAAGCCAATGTGGATGGTCAGGGGCTCCCCGAGAGCCCCTTTACTCAGCACCGTCTGGGCCACCGACCCACATCCGAAGAGCTGTGACACAGAAAAGACAAAAACACAGAGGACACACTGGGTGGAGGTAGAAAGACCCATTGTTTTTAATTATTCCAATTATACTCTCCATTAACGCTAGCCCTCTTGTCCACCAACAGCCTTTGGTTGCCACAGACAATTTGTCCCCTTTGAAGTTTGGAAAATAATTAATCTGCCACTTATTTTGGTTAAAGGCAGCAGTAATTCAGACCCCCCAAAAAAAAGTGTTGCGAGGGAGGGCAGTCGTCCAAAATGAACTGGGGCCTGTTGTGGAGGCTGCGCTACTCCACTGATGTGGTATCACTGAAACAGAGGCTTATGGAGCGCTGCTGAGACAGAAGCAGCTGCGGAGGGAGAGAGAGAGAGAGAGAGAGAGAGAGGGGTGACAGGTGGAGCTCAGAGGTGGCAGGTGGAAGGTGTGGACAGTCTACACCAGAATCCCATAATAACGTCTGCAAAGGAATAAAAGAGGGGGCCAAAAAAATCATTAAATTTGGTCATCATACATTTTATTTACTGCCTGGTTACAATTAAAAAAAAAAAAAATAAATAACAACTTCCATATCCATAACTTAATCACTGACAAATAATTCACAGTGGTTTAGTTTTGTATTGGTTCATCATTTCTGGTGAATTTGGATGAAATGTCCCAAGGAAGAAAAACTGGTCCTCACACCTTTTCATTTTTTTCTAAGCAGTCTTTACCAGGAGGAAAATATAGCTGAGGTGGAATTTATTGTCAGAATCTACTCTGTAACAGCAACATCTGTTTATGGAGCCATAACAGAGGAGAGCAGCTGACGTCCCGTGGGAGTCCCTTTGACACCTCATTATCATATTATCGGCTGAGCTGGGTGGGTGACAGGTGCAGAGGTACTCACTATTAGGACGAAGATCCCCAGGAATTCAGCCAGGAACTCTTTGAAGATGTCATGCCTCAGGGCAAATCTCTCCTTGATTTTTCTCTTCCTCTCATGATCCATATTGCTGCAGATCCTTGATGTCTTACTCCGGCCAGAACAAACAGCAAACAAGTAGTGAGGGAGCCTCTCTAATTGTCTATATAGGCTAGCCGCCTCCCACTCGGCGCGCTTGTGCCGTGCAGCCCTCAGCAGGCTGACATGCCCGCTAAGCTGTCCTGCTCTCCTCCTCTGCCGCACCTTCCCCTCACTGCCACAAGGGGTCTACTTTTTTCTTTTCTTTTCCTTTTTTTTTTGCAGATTGCACTGTTGTTATCCCGCATCATTTCTCTGTGATGCCAAAACAAACCATATAACTGCATTCTGCCTTTGAGAAGGATGCCATGCAATTAAAAGTGAAATCCTTACTTTTATTGCAGAAAAATTACCTGCCACAGAAAATCATCTAGTAGCCTACTAGAGAGGATTAATTAATGGCATTAAGCTTGATAAGCTCACTCACTGCAGAGTGACTCAGAGGCACATCAGGAAAACAACAATCTAAGCCTTTTGTTAAAGTAAATTAAAAGATGATATTAAAATCCTCCCAGTTATAGGCTTGTTTTTACCTTCGTTTTTAGCTGAGAAAGTTAATCCATCGTGTCCACCCATTAACACCTTTAAAATCACAAAGCAGCTGTCACAGCCACAATATCAAAAGTTAAAAGTTCAGGATCATTAAGCCTATTAATCTGAGGTTTCAAACTATTCATTTTGCATAATGAGAAAAAAAAAACATTTGCCATGTGACAATCTAGGCCAGTTACTTTGACTTATTTGTGTATTTTTATTTACTTGTTTATTTTTTTTTTTTATCACCAGTTGGCTATTTATCAGTAGACATTATGGTAACAATATTTTTCTCTTTAAATTGGCCGTTCAGCAATACGGAGCAAAAACCAAGCTTCATTCCCAGAAGACGACAGACAGACATTTTGCTGTTTATTTTTTGTTCAGTCCTCCTCAACTGACATTAAAGGATTCACTCCAAAACTCTAAAAGCTAATATTTGTGAAAAAAATGGACTTGATGTGGATTTATCATTGTTGCCATTTTGTAACAGCAGGCTCAAAGCTACCAACTTCTTCATCGCCTGTTTAATTTTTAGTCACTCTGTGGTAGAAACCAGTTCATCCGTTTAAAATGGTGCGCTGCTTCTGTCATTTTTAACATGAATTATTTTTAAAACTTGTGAGCAAATCTGGGGAAAGCAGCCCACTGGGAGGAGAGAAATCATGTAGAAAAGGGTTTATACTGAAAAAATAAATAGCCTGCAGCCACAAGTAGTTTCACATTTGTCCCTGATCAAAAATATATGCTGTATGATTAACAATTAAGCACACTGAGGAGTTAAAATAATAATGAAGATGGAAAATTCATCTCTGAATGAGGAACTAACATCGACACAGTAAAAATGAATGGATTGAATCAATACATTAATTTAAATAATAATCAATTTAAAAGCTATTTTGAAATGAGGAGGATAATGAGTGTGGGCCTGATACTTCAATGATTTACTCATCATGACGTTTATGTCCCTTTATGTATGTTGGTATGCATTTGTTTGTTTTACATTTTATTTCATTTAATCATTCCATTTTGGATTGGATATGGTGACACGTTATATACAGGCATTATGGGTTTATAATTTTAGATTACATCATCTGGGAGATTTAACAAAATAAGAAATAAAGCTTGTGAGGTACAAAATAAAAACGAGCGACAATAAAACGTCGGTTTAAAACAGTTAAACTGGTTATGGGCGTTATCATAATTTTCAGTGTGTGGCACGTTTGCCGGGCTGTTTGTGGCCGAGCAGCTGAACATCATCATCCTCCTCTCAAACCCCCCTCTTTCTCTCTCTTTCTTCACCAACTTCCACCCTTCGTCGTCCTGCAGGATCCTCCTCCTCTGTCTTGTGAAGGCCGCTGTTTTTGAAGCTCGCTGGCTCCCAGCAGGCAAGCCGCACACCTCGTCCCATTTCGGACAGGGGGGCTCTTTTCTTGTCCGGCCATCAGAAAGTGTGTGTGGCCCGCTGATCGCCTCCCATCCATACTGTCCTGTCCCGTCCGAGGATCTGAGGCACCCCTCTTCTCCCAGTGACCGCAGGCAGGGTTTTCTCAACCATGATAGTTTGTTTACTGGTACTTCACATGTTTCCATTATCATTTAACTAAGTTTGATAAATCACTTTTGGAAAATGTTGCAGGCCCCGGGTAAAAGTAGCAGAACATGAGGCTCGACAACAGCCGAGACCCCGTTCATCCAACAGAGGGAGCTCCATGAATACATTTGAATCGCTGGCACAAAGTTTGTCACTGTCTCCCGGTACGTCTTATCTTCCGTTCACCGCGCTTTGTGAAGAGGTGAGGCGACAGGGAGAGGATGGGATGTTTTGAATACATTAATCAATGTCACTTTTTTCAGGCGTGTCCTCTTTGATGTGAAACAGACACTTGGAGAGTGTCGCCCATGCTGTGAAAAAAGGCTGATGTGGTGATGGAGAAAAAGCATCCTCCGGGGGGAATTTGCAAATTATGGGCCCCTACATCTGTCTCCGCACCCCATTGTCCTGTCAAGAAACTCAGCTCATAAGACCCAACACTTTTATTTAGCTATTACCGTTCCAACTTGGGTTGCCACAGATTATTCTAAGAAGATTTTTTAATAAGCTTGCATTAAAACTGAATTGTCATTTCCTCTCATCCCGCTGACCAAATGGAAATGTCATTTCTCACTGGATTCAGCTGCTACTATTTTAACACCTGACAAGCGTGAATCCGTGGCTTATCGCAGATAGGCTTTTGTGATCATCAGGCAAAACTGCAGGCTCAAAAGTTAAGTAACGCAAATCACAGGCGTAAGTGTTGGCCGGCTGTTTATCCCGACCTGAATCAGCTCATGAATGTTGGAGGACAGGCGTGTTGTTGTGGAAGTGTTAATGCGTGTGTAGCTTTTGCTTTAATTCCTGTAGTGTGCCGCAGCCTCACTCGGGCCGACCTCCAGCTAAAAGGTGGATGTTTATTGAGAGGTTTTACAGGAGGTGCGAGAAGGAATTATCACCTGCAGGACAGATCTCTCTCACCAACACACTAGGAAATAGTGGCAATCGTTAAGTTCACATTTACATAACATCTTACACTGCGGGGAAGGTGTATTAGAGGAGCAGACTGCATGGTGGCTGCTGCAAAACAGAGCCAAGTAGTCTTACACGTTCATGTCACTGGCCCACTGAGGGGGAAAAATAAAAAATAAAATATGCTGGTGCCAGCATGTTTAGTTTAGTGCAGATGGGAACAATCTATAGGCCCTATAGATTGTTATCTGTCACTTCACCAAGCCTGTTTTTTTTTATTTCACTAAGAAATGCGCCTTTGTAAACTTTACACAACGGCTTTATTATTTAACCCTTACAATAAACAGTTAAATTCATAGCTACTTTTAGTCACAGGCTATGTATTTGTGAATGCAGATACTGCTATCAAATTTCATTCTTGGCTGCCATAATCTTCAACGCCAGACTGTTTTGTATTAATGCACATCACCATGTTTCAATAGGCTTAGATCATAGTAGGCCTATCCTGTGTTTCATAGAATATTTGTCAAAATATCAGTTTTCTGAGGAGTCTTGAAAACATCAGATGGAAGTAAGTGAAAGCAGTGGAAACTCCGCTCTGTCGGGAGTTGGGTGGGTGGGTTGGACGTGTTTCTCCTCCTTAACACGCATGGCTGAGGTCGTTTATGTAAATGCACGAATTTAATTTTCAAAAGGACAGCCCTTTTCTTTGCCCAATGAAAATGAACCGCGGCTGACACCTGGCTATAAACCCAGGAAGGAATCCAAAGTCCTAATCAGAAATCTGTAGAAAAAAAGCGAGACGCGCACACACACACACGCAGGACGAGCGGAGACGGACGTGATGACTTCCAGTAAGATCGAGCTCCCTGGAGAAGTGAAGAGCGACCCCGCTGCTCTCATGGCATCCCTCCAGCTGATGCCCTCGCCGGTGCCCAACCCGGAGATCAAGTACACCAAGGTCTGTTTCTAACTCCAAGCTCTTACAACCCGGCTGCGGAAAACTTTGCACCGTGTGTTACCGACACATTGTACTCGCAGATAGACTGATGTAGTTTCAAACCGCGTCGCCAAAATAAGTGCGCATAGGTGATAAAGTTGTGTGCTTTTTTACATAACACGTAGAAGCAGCACTTTACCGCCGATGTACGCGGAGCATGTCTCAATTGTGAAATCCCACCTCAGATTTTTCCATGTCCATGTGCTCAGTATATAACTCTGCCTTCTTAGACTTTTCCCCCAAATTCTCATTACCTCATGGACTATGTAACTTCAGCGTAGAGGCATCGCCGCAACGATACTGAGTGAATTTTAATGATTTTGCCTCTCCCGAGAGCCTTTTAGGAACTTGACCGATCGCACTCCTGGCTGATAAAAAAAAAAAAAAAAAGTGGGTGATGAAGGGATAATCACATTTTTCTGCTCCAAGTCATTGCGTCATTACATGAAATTGCTAAACTTGTCCAAAGCCTGCACCCCCCGAAAGATGAAATCATGGAGATTAGAATCAGGGCTGATTTGCTGATTTATGATTTGATTATGATTTGGAAGGCTGCAAAATGACCTTGTTGTGTCAGCTTTCTTGATTTGAAATTGCCTCAAGGGTGTGTCAAGGTTTGAGCGTGTTAAATGCTAAAGAACACGCTGGAGGGGAAACAATTTGCCTTTTGAGATGAAGGAATTATGGCATAGTTATGTTGGAATTTTTTTTAAAACGTATTTTTTTTTGAAGCATCTGAAATTGAAAATGGTGAATTTACAAACCTGGCTCATATTCTTCTTGGCTACTGCCTTAATTTTAAGAGACCCAGGAGGAAATAATCCATTTTTCAATTGAACTGGTCTTATTAGAGAAAATAAACACAGGGAAAAATCAACGTGTAATCCTAGCAAAATGGAAACTAGCCACAATTATATCATTAGAACACACTAAAATAATATAATTTTCTATGTCAGGCATTATTATAAAATGTTTCTCTACAAAACAGTGTTTTTGTGGTGAATAGCTCCCCAGTTTTAAATATTTTACAGTAATGTGAAACTGAAGCTCGCTCACCCTCACAATGGGAATCAAAGGGCAAGGCTACTTTAAAAAAAAAAGAAAAAAAAAAAAGGATAAATTCAAAATAGTTTCCACCTGGTGTTGTAGTCTTTCATTTTAATATTATTCCTCACAGAAACTTTTGGAGTTGGAAAGCACGACAATACTCTCAGGTGACTCTAAAAAAACAAAAAACAAAAAAAAAAACTATTTTTTTTTTGCATGAGGCATTGCAGCCACAGTTTTATGACATGGCAAGTAGTCAACAAATCCAAAGTTGCTTTAGTAAAGAAATTGTTTCCTTTTCTCAGCTAAAAAAAATGATATTCAGAGAGACTGATATTGTGCTATCAGAGCAGTTTTTGGGTCATTCTGCAGCCACCGCCAACTTCTCACAAGTGTGTGGGTGGAAGGAAAAGGGATGCAGAAACAGCTGGACAAAGTAGTTTGAGTCAAAGGGCATTATTTGCTACAACATTTTCCTCCTTACAAATCATGCAAAATAGACTGTAAATCAATAGGCAAAGAGAGGAATTAATTAAAATAACTAGCCATATGTAAGGATTTAAAGGCCTTATACTTCTGCGATCATGCATTTCAGCATTTTTCCACTTAGATGAATAAACAGGCATACCTATACAGTTGCATAATTTGAAGAGTTAATTAATACAACACTCTGTTAACTTAACAGCAATTTATAGTCTCTGTGTTTTTGTCCCATTACAAATGCTGAATTAGCTCACATACTGTAGGCTATTGAGAATAGCCCCCTTATGAATTACTGTGTAGTATTTTTTATTGTCTGTAATAACAGCTTTGGGAAATGTCTTGATGATGTTTTTTTTTAACATTATGGGCTCAAAAGTAAATTTAAGTAAGCATTTTAACACAACAGTTTGTGCACGCCTTATCGTCCTGGGGTTTTGGTTTGAAGCCTCATCATCAGCCAAAGCCACCAGGACACACCGCAGCCCTGTTGCTACAGAAAGGGTCTTTCAGTTGCAGAGCAGGTCTTATTATGATTGTGAGATTAAAGGGCACATCTCGTCGAGGACAGATTAATGACAGTGTGGTGTAAGTTCATTCAGTGCTGTAACAGCTCTGTGTTAACACAAACCTCGATGTTTTAAGTGCAAAGGGCACACTGCTACAGGACCATAAAGAGCAGGGAGAGCAGGGATTGTGTGCGCCTGCTCCGTGTACATATGCTCTGCCGTGTTAAAAGCTGTCCATTCCTTAATAGCGCCGGAGTGTTGCTTAAAGGAATGGACGCAATCGTGTACAGGAGAAAATTTAGGGAGCGACTTGGTGAATTAACCCCCAGGAATTTGGATCATCCAGTCCCTGTTGGTTTGGTGGACATAGGGGGCAGGAGGGCCCTGATTTATGGGCACCCCTGGCGTGGGCTCTCCTCACACCCTGTTCCTGTTCTCCACCCCACTGGCTGCTGGGGAGAGAGGGAATACTGTTCACTGGCCTGCTCGGCTTGTGGATGGAGCTGCATGTTTGTAGCACACAATATTCCCCTTATATTCTGTAAATATATATATTTTTTAGAATTATAAACATTTCATGCAATGCAATTTTTTTTCCTTACTTATACAAGAACTTAAAGAGCTTGATCAGTTGCAACCATTACATCACCATGACTGTGCACAGAAAAAAA